>JAPTGZ010000026.1:22249316-22276405 GCA_029814645.1 Fowleria isostigma | reverse complement strand
CGAAACCGTCAGCAGGTAAAAAACATCTCCTCTAAAAAATTCACTTGTCTGACAAAAAGAAAGCCACTTAAGAATTGCCTATATTGCCTGTAGGACAGACCACCACTGCAGGTAGGTCCATATATAATTGAGGGACTTTTTGAGTACTTTCACAGGGTAACATAGTTGACAGCTATAGTTGACACTTTTTCTGTTTTCATCCGAAAATCAACATAACCATAACACCACATGACATTTATATAGAAAGATTCTTCTAAATATCATATATGCAACTGAGTAAATTGAAATTGAAAGTTATCTATAAAGATATTGTAGTAACCACGGCTGTTTCTTGCTATAGGCAAAGTAGGCGAATGCTTAGAGCCCCCAAACCACCAGGGGGCTCCAAAGCTGCATGTCCAGCTGCATCTAAGGAAAATTCAAATGTCCTGTCTTTATCTGTATCTATCTCATGTGTTTATTACATCCCTTATATACTTAAAAATAAACATAGGATATAAATAAAATAAACTGCAATGATAAGCTGTGGATGGTGTTGTGTGTCATTATTAGATCATATTTTTTGGACCGCACTGACACAGTTAGTGACGTAGCGGACTACTGACAGGCAGGATTGGAATGATTGACAGCTACCTACCTACTATTTCCTTTTGCGAGAGTATTAAAGAAAAAAATTGTAATGGCATCAAAAAGACGTTATCTCAGTGGTTTTTATTTTTTCTTATTTAAAGTAAACATTTTTATAACACTCAAAATTTATTGTATTAATTGACATATAGAGGATTGTTGTTTTCCTTGTATTATAGTTTTGTTTTTTTTTAAAATCAATTTAACTTAAGCCTGAGTGGCTCAACTTAAGATGTTTGATTTTAACTGTGGCCTGTTTCGCTCATAAAGTGTAATAGACAAACTTCGAGCCATTACCTAAAATGTTCACTTGTTGTGGTTGTATTAACGAACACAAGTGGATGAACGGGACAGAGCAGTACGGTCAACAACCTGAAGTGGGTGAGGTGTGAACCGGCTCATTTGCATTTAAAGGGCCAGTGCTCAAAACAACCTTTCTGGTGCCATTAGTTAGAAATAGGTTTGAAGATGGACCTGTGGAGTTAAAGTAATGAAGAATTCAGACCCAAGCATAGCATTTACAGTTTATGTAGACCACAGGGAAATGTTTTAAAATGCATAATGGCATTTAAAAAAGAAAAATGTCATTCCTTTAACACTTTAACTTTAAAAACACTTACTCAGGAGGAAGGAGAGAATATATCTGTCTAAAGTCATTTAGGTGAAATTACATCACACATTTATTTTTATTTATGAATTACTTGTGACCACGAGTGCTGCTTTGAGATTAAACATAACAACAAAACAACCATCAGTTCCGGTTTTATACTTATACACCCAGGAAAATGTGGATTGTCTAAAAATGAGAAAAAAACAGCAGGTGAAAAAATTAATGAATACATGATGCAATCCTTAAACCATGAAGACCCAAACAGTCACTGACAACCAAAACATCTGCTCATTTCAAATGTTAAATACTTGTTGATCCACTAATTCTGTCAATACATGTAAATAATTGGTGAAAAATACAGTTTGTCATCTTTTCATGGTCATCAGATATGAACCATTTGGACATTCAGAGGCTTTGTAGTGAACATGGAAAACACCCGTCATTTTCTACAACATTGATTCACCAGTAAAACCTGTGGAGTTGGAATAATGACAGTACATGGACATAATTGAGTTTATGTTCAATTAATATCTTTACTGAAAAAGTAACTTTTTATTCAGTTTTCGGATTCTGATCTAACCTATGAATTCACTCAGAGCTTTAATGGACATCTATATGATCACTGAATTAAATATAAGAAAATACGTGATCTATACTGAAAAGAAATAAATACTGATCATATTACATGAAATGGTGATAAATCACTCAAGAAAGGTTAAATATCGAGAAAAATTTATTTGGGAACTGACACAAAAGTAGCACTGTGTCTTTATGGGTTAAAGAAATATATATATATTAGCATGAGCAAAGGTAAAGTTATTATTATCATTATTGTTATTATTATTATTATTATTATTATTAGTAGTAGTAGTAGTAGTAGTAGTAGTAGTAGTAGTATTAAGTTGAATTTAGGTGAATTCATCATTGATGTTAAACATCCCATTTTGAAGAGTTACCTAGCCAAGAAAACTGTAAAAAACAGACATTTTTACCACAGTAAATGACGACCAAACAGATACCCTCACACACTACAAATGAATAAATGCATTATCTAATGAATATAAAAGATAAGGATCCATAAAGAAACATTTCTAAAACAATTTCAGAGGAAATTTAGAGGCTTTCCCATTGGCCAGGTAAATTATATTCCGAGTCTGTTAATGTAGACTTTAATTCCACAAAACCCTTTATCAGGCAAGTGACTATTTTGGTAATTTCTGCAAACGTTACATATGAAGCCAATCCCATGCCTCAGTGAGGTTAAGAAGCATGTTAGTTTTTATGACACTATACAGTGATTCAGAGAGATTTTATAGAAATTTTGAAATTGTAAATAGCGAATATGAGTGACTTTTTTTTGTCAGTTTATGACCTTACAACAGTTGTGTTGTTGCATGTTTACTTTTTAGTAAGTGCTGCTCAGATGTTATAAGGCAAGAAGAGGTAGATGACGATGTCCAAAAACACACATGTTGATACTTTAAATTTCAGAGTATTTCAATGATTGCCCTATAAAGGGTTACGTATCAACTTCTGACAGCTTCAAGTCTTTCTATAAATCTTTCTGCACACAAGGGGTAGTGTATCAAAAACTAACTTTACCCAAATCTGGGTATCACCATTTATTGGAGGTTTTGAGAGATTGTAGAACATATTGCTTTTGGTTTTTACTCATGTATGTGGAAGAATGAAAAAGAAGTAAACCATGGAGAGATATACCAGTAACTGCAAACCTTTTTTTTTATATTCTTTTTTTAATGGGGTTTAATGGGGTTATGTCTTTCTTTTAAGTCTGGATAAAACTATTGCCTTGAATTTAACAGATATGAGTGGAAGGAAGTGAAGAAAAAGACAAAGCATTGTACACTCCATCCTGAATTAAAGCCTCTTAAATGTCACATTGTTCTGTCTGTCCATCAAAAGTCACATCTACAGAAATGAAATCTAAAATAGTAAATGGTCTGTACTTATATAACAGTTTTCTATGCATTGATTGAACTCAAAGCACTTTACAAGTTTGACATTCACTCATTCACACACATACTCATACACCATGGGTGTACACTCATACACACTCATACACCATGGGTGTATGAGTGTGTGTGGGCTGCCATTATGAACTACCAGGCCTCACTAGGAGCAATTCAAGGTGCAGTGTCTTGCCCAAGGATACTTCAACATGCAGACAGTTGGAGGCGGGATTCAAACCGCCAACCCTTTGATAATTGGATGACCCACTCTACCAAATGCACCACAGCTGCCCATACATAAAAGTGGAGTGTAAAACTCCATTTGATGTGGTTATTGTTGGACTCCATCATCACTTATGACAGCACTGACCTGGGTTTGCTCAAACAATCACTAAACAAACCTGTCTTTTTCTTGCTCTCACACTGATAATGCACTAACCTCTGTAACACACACCTTCTGACTTATGTGTCACGTCCTTCAGAGGGTAACAAGTCTCCAGATGTGCAAGTAATGTTACGGCGACATTTTGGGTTTGTTTCCTTTTAGCAAAGGAAGCACCATGCAAAACAAAACCTAAACCAAATAAGCTTAATTAAAACATCCAACGAAACAAAACAAGATATGCAAACAAAAATCAAGAGGGAGAAATTAATCAGAGCTGGGGTTTTCTTGAACTGACTTCAGAAAACTGGGGAGGAAATGAACAATAGGCAAGGAAAGGGGATGGAAGTAAGGAGTGGGTGGGTGGTGGAAATGTGAAGGAGTGAATCGGACTGAATGCTGCTTCTCCTCTTGATTTGAAGGGGTTTTATCTGGCACTTGTATCAGAACAGGGAAAGCGTGGGCTCTGGCTGTAGTGGCGTCGTGGCTGCTTACTGATGACAGACAGGCCAAAGCACAGCTTTCTTCTACTGTTGATTAAAGAAGTGCAACAAAAGGGTGAAGGGATGTAGAAGACAGCAGTCACACACACCCACCACACCATTTGTCACAAAGTAGAAACATTCCACAAGTGTAACCGTTTCACAGAAATAGTTTACGGTGCAAGTCACCTTAATATGGACCCAAAACAACACCAGAGAGTTTTAAAAACAAAACATTTTTTATTGCATTTTGCTCATGAACAAATATGGTTTAAGAAAATCAAACATCAGAGCATTAAAAAGGTAAACAACAGACACAATTTTTTCTTGGCAAACACCTGAAAAATGGTTTCTTTTACCTTAAACTGCATCACATTCAACATTTTTCAACCCTTTTAAACATTTTCTGAAAAATCTGATTACTGACTTGACATGTGAAGTATGGATCTCAAATGCCCATAAATAATGATGGGGAAAAAATGAATAATAACAATGTACAACATTTGGCTTCACCAAGAAAAAAGAAGTTCCCAGAAAAAGTGAAATGAGTAAACCTCAGAGTGCACCATACATAATAGCTATAACACCTAATGAGAACAGGAACCTCACAACACAGGCTGGAGTTGTGTTTGCGAGACACTGTCCTCTGCTGGTCAATCCAACAGATAATAACCTGCTGATACAGCAGTAAAAGCACACGGTGACACAGGTCACCGACACAGTGAGATATACTGGATAACATTATAAAATACAAGGAATCGACATGTAAACACTGACAACCTACAATGAAAAAGATTATATGGATTGTAGTCACATTGATTTTGGAAAAGAACTTTGTACAATATAATGTCCCACAGACGAATGAGATGAAAGAGGAAAAAAAACAAAACTATAGAAACCATAGATGATTTAGGACTTACTTTTGGTAAAGTTTAAAGTGTCAGTATTGCACTTACCCACAGACATTGGAAAAATATTTCACAGTATGATTGGTCTAAGGCAGAAATTCCTCCTAGTGAGTGTCAAATGGCATTCAAAGGTCTTGCATAAGAAAACAAGTAAAGCTTTGCTTTTAAATGTATTTCTATAAATTTTCATGTAGTCCCAAAACTCACTAAGCTGTTAACTCTGAACACACAAACCCTGATGAATGATAAATCACTATATGAATGCTCTTAAGTCTGTTTGTAAACTGCTTTTGTTTTCAAGGAGATCCACCACTGAGACTGTCGGCCAACTCCCATATTCCCTGTGTAACCTGTAGATCCATAGATAGATAAGGTACTTGATGTCCCATCTGCACCACATAACTTCCTTTCATTAACTAACACAACACTGGTGCAGACTGGACCGAACACATGGATTCCCAATCTTAAAATAGTGGTACCACCTAAGAGAGGAAAGCGTGGGGAAGCCACACAGAAAGAGAGAGCACTCCACCGACCTGGAGCAGGAAGAGGAAATTATGTCACAGTTACAATGTAATATTTGAAAATAACTCTGCTGACTTTCACATGTGTCACAACAGCAGCTATTCAGAGGATCCACTTTGTGTAAGGCATCGGGTTTGGTCAGAGGTTTGTTCTGTTCATCACTGCACAACTGGCACCATGGCGTCCATCCTGGACTTTGTTCCAGTCATAACCATGACTCAGGTACCTGATAGTACCAGTTTGTCCTCAAACGTCAATAACTGCCAAACATTTGGACCCTAAATTGGTCATAAAAACCAAGCTTCCAGCGGAACGCTCATTTGAAAACATACTGTCCATGTTCCAAAGGGAAAGAATTGCAAATACCCTTAATCCAATGGACAGACATTTCAAGTGGCTCAGTTTGTTATAAGGAAAGGCAGTGGTGAGGACAAAATCATCACTGGATTTTAGACAATCCACTGGCCAGGAGGAGTCTGAAGGGAACGGTTGAGCGGGACACAGTCAAGGGAAGTCTGTGGAGCCCTGCAAGACCACAAGAAAAAATATCAATGAGCATGCTGTTAAGGTGGAGCGCCAAAGTTGCAAAGTTAGGAAAAATAGCAATTTAAGCAAAATGAGTCCATTAATCACAGAACAAAAGTAAATGGGAGGCAATAGGAAAGTGCAGGAGAGCTGCCACTGTGCAGAGATGATATCTATGCTGTGAGGAAGGGGAGTGTGTGCATGTGTGTGTTTAGCGTGTCTATGCTCTGAGCTCTTGTTTGTGTTGGGCGGAGAGGTGGAGGGTGTGTGTGCTGCGAGGGGTCTAGGGCGGTCAGCCTCAAGGTCCCCAAGGGGACCTGACTCTCCTCTTGTCCCTTTACACTTTCCTGAAAGAATTGTATTCTTTCTATCTGAGGAAGAGAGTCCAGCCCATAGGGAAATGGGCCCAAAGGTGGGAAAACTTGTGACACAACTATCCAAGTACAATGAACAAAAATATAAACACAGCATGCGATATATTTTGATTTTTTTTTTTTTTTTTTTTAAACAATGGAGTCATGGAAATCGTTTCTCATTGTATCTCTAAAGGTAGAAAACAGCAGATTGAGCAAGTTTTTAAAATGCGTTTACTGCTCAAGCAGCCAGTATCAGGGCAGAGTTAAGCTGTAGACTAGACAGGTGTGGCTCCAATAAACAATGTGGACAATGAGTTCAGAGTGCAGTGACAACCCATAGACTGAGGACAATAAAAGGCCACCCTGAAAGGAAAAGACAAGATGTCACAGATGACGAGAGCGTGCATTGTGCAATGTGTACTGCAACCCCAGAACATCCACCAAGTTTTGTCAGACCCTTGTGGAGAAGTGGAACAACATTACCCACGATGTCATCACATCTGTGACAGATGTGTGGTACAATACAACACTAGTGGCGGACCTACCCATTACTGAGTGAGTGAAATCCAGAAGACTACCCTACTTGACATCCACTTATTGTCTTTGGGGCTGTAACAAATAATTTCCAATCTGTTAATCAATTTGTCTTTTTAAGGTTTGATTTTTTATAAAATAAAACTATTTAGGAATTATGTGGGCATCAAATAAAAAAGTGAATGCTACATTACCGGTTAGTGTACAATTAAATCCAGGACATTAGTCTATAAAGTAAAACAAAAATATATGAAGATGAAGTGTTTTCTCCCTTCTTTAAAAATTAAAAATGCTAAAAGTAGAGACTTACCAAAGGCACGTATAAGCTCTCTCTGTACTGCCCATGTGACAGTTTTGATCAGGGAGGCAGATGTGAGTCCAGCAAACAGCATGTTGTACATAAAGACAATGTAGAAGTTTCCAAGCCAGTTATAGCGACCAAAGTCTCCCAGGAGATCAAAGCGGGTGATCCCTAAGGTCATGTAAAAGAACAAAAGATTTATTAAAAAACAGGACATGTGTCAAGCAAATTAACTCCTCAAGCCAGCTTTAATCATTGTTAGCATACACACGCCCTCTTGTGGCCATTACTATAACTACAGGTGAAATGGGTTTCTGCAACACGTTAAATGCTACTGCACATCCTCATAAGGTGAAACTTATTAAATTTTTCTGTCATAGAAATAAATCTGGTCCAACACTGAAGAGCACAACAAGCACAATGACATACATTTAAGATACAGCACTTCAATCTCACCACCATCATCATAAAAATATATGTAGGTCGGCTGGGAGAGGAGATATATATGTATAGACATAGAAATCCAGAAAAACTTGAAGACTTTTCAACAGTTAAAATGATTTATTATGATAGCATGGTCAAATTAAAATGCTGACAAGTTTTAGCATGAGAGAGCTGATGCAGAAAACCACATTGTAATTGTTTAAAAGAGACTTAGAGTTTGAATGGGTTTTTATGAGCATCAATAATTTGTGTTACTGCAGTTGTAACTCAAATGCTTAGTTTATGCAATAAACCGTGACAGCACAGTAACGTCACACTGATTTTATACAATTATGAGCAAGATATACATAAAAACTGCTTGTGTCACATGAGCTGTACATTTGTAGGCTGTGTGGTGCTCTTACCAAGTGTGCGTGAGAAGACGGGCAATGCGGAGCTCAGGATAAGCAGTGAAACACAGTTCGCAATTATCTAAAGACATAAACACAGCAGTCAGTAAGACTAGTGAGCAGAGTGCATCAGGAGTTATAACTTAGGTTAAATAGGCTACAGGGACAGTTGTGCTCATAAGTTTACATACCCTAGCGGAATTTGTGATTCTTTGTCCATTTTTCTGAGAATATGAATGATAATACAAAACCTTCTGATTCACTCATGTTTGGTGGTTGGGTGAAGCCATTTATTATCAAACAAATATTTGTTCTTTTAAAATCCTACTGACAACAGAAACTATCCAAATGACCCTGATCATAAGTTTACATACCCTAGTTCTTAATACTCTGCATTGGTCCTGCCCCTTTAACATCAGTGACAGCTTCAAGTCTTTTGTGGTAGAGGCACTTTATTTTCTCAGATGGTAAAACTGTCCATTCTTCTTGGCAAACACCTTCAGTTCCTTTAATATTTTGGGTTTTCTTGCATGAATTGCATGTTTGAGATCTTCAAAAGTGTCTCAATGATATTGAGGTCAGGAGACCGAGATGGACCCACCAGAACCTTCACTTTTTTTCTGCTGTAGCCAATGACAGGTCGACTTGGCCTTGTGTTTTGGGTCATTGTCATGTTGGAACATCCAAGACCATCCCGTACGCATTCTGTCAGGCATGTAAACTTATGAGCACTACTGTAAAAGGTTGTTGTTGGATACCTGTGTGAGGTTGGTATCCTGTGCCCGAGGCAGCAGCCCAGTGAAGAGAGGGGAGCAGTAGAAGCCAACCACTGACGACACCATCAGATAGCTGACATTCATTAAGGCTGACACTGGAATGTGTGTGACTCATATTCTTGGTAAACTATGTTCAAAAAGTGTATTAAAACATATTTCAACTCATGAATGTGCAGTCAAAACAAACAAACAAACAAACAAAAAATCCCAAAGGGCAGTCTGTGAGAGGCTGTATCAGAGTCAGAGCCAAGACTAGCTGACTCTAGTCAAAATATGAATGGAATAATAAAAGGATACAGGATAAGGACCACTTGAACTGCAGCACCCAGTGAGCCGAACATGGAGAATGAGGCCATGCCCAGGTGAGGGTCCTGAACACACAAAGCACATGCATCAGTTGTGGAGAAAAGATTGCAGTGGTGAGAGCTCAATGTTAATTTCTGTCTGGATCAAAACTTACCTCCATTCCTCTGGGCATGGCCGTCTCATCCAGGAGCAACTCCAACACATTGAAACACACCATGAGTACGCACATGACCTGGAGAGACATCAACAGTAATTATACAACCAAATACCAACAGCTGTTTTAATAATACGTCTCCTGTGGCTACATTCATAAAAAAAAAAAACCTGTACCGTCAGTGCAAGGAGTGCAAGCATGGCAAGTGGATAGCCCAAGTTTCGCTGCCATGGCGAGGCTTTCCTTCGCATTTCTGTGGGACGAGTCATGACAAGTTAGTACAAGAGCAACAAACTCATATTAGTGTACAGAAACAAATGAAAACATGTGTGAATATTGCTGTTTTTCATTATTGTTTTTATACATTAGAATTTCACATCTGCATTTACTAAATATACAAATCACAAGCCACAGTGGTGCTGTTATTGGGTCACCAACTGACAAAAAAATATAGAGCAATAATACAGTTGCAGAAAAAATTATTAGACCACCAAAAGTCATCAAAAACATGATAATGCAATCAAGTACTAACTCCTGTGTGCATCATGTGACTAAAACAGACAGAAAAGAAAACATGGAATGTATAAAGGCACTGTTTTTGTAGTACAATATCAGAGATACTGATGTAAGAACATATGTGATTTTGGTCATTATCAAGAAAACCATAGAAAATAGATAGATATTAGCTCTGAAGCCATTTTTGTTGTTATCACTATACTGTATGTGTCAATTTAAAAAAATAACTTTAAACTTTAAGTGTTCTGTGTTGAGGTCAACATTATAAACTCTTTCATATTCTGCAGAAGGGAGGTGTTAGTTAGCAGAAGGTAATAAAGAAATTTTAAAAATTGTAAAAAAGGCCAAAAACATATGAAAATGTCAAGATGAAAATGTAAAAGAAACAAAAAGATGTCTAGAAGAGAATGATGTAAGAGTTGCAACAAGAATAAATGATAATATAAGACCAAAATGATGTACAAAAAAAAATTTTAAACAATGTGAATGACACAAAAAGAGAGAAACAAAAAAATCAGTGTTTTGACGCTAAAAGAGGCAGTAAAAATGTAGAGCTACAGCAAATCATAATGTATTTTTATAAGTTTGGGTTGTGAAGACAAAAAACATGGTTCTCATTTGAGTGTTAAGCTGAAAAACTTAGAGAAACATGTCAAATTATTAACATTATTGTTATACTGCACATTATTATATCTGTTTTTTTCTTCTGTGATGTCTTGATTACACTCTATAAATGTATCCTTATAGACCTACAAAACATTTCTGATACAGATTAAATCAGTTTGTGTAATTTCCAGTCTCTTAAATGTGGATAGTTCTTGTTGCTTTACTGCTCAAATATTTAAGGATGCCATCCTTGTCTTTGGGAACTCCTGATAGACAATATTCATCATTTTCTGGCATTTTAATCAATGAAAATGATCAACAACAGCCCAGAAGAATTAGTGTGTTTAGTCAGTCTTACCAAGGGCGATGCGTTTGTTTCGAACTGTTTGATATTCTTTCTTCATTGCCTCAGTGTTCAGCTTCACCCAGCATGACGTACTGCAATCTACAATCACACCAACATGGGACCAGAAAGTCAAATGATCAGCTTTAAACTGATATTAACTGAGAAAGTCAATTGTCTTTGGTGATCCACTCACTGTTCAGTTTCCTAGATAGTGTGTCTTCCTCAAATGTCGTACAACTCAAAGTGTCTTCTACATCTTCCAATAGCTAAGATTTAAAAGAGACATATATTAATCATAAAACACATAATAGTCAAAGAAACATTATCATTATAAATCCTTTGCGTGTAACCTACCCGTGGTTTGACCAGCAGGCTGCCCGTTACAATAAACATTCGAGACAGTCCAAAGGGAGTACACACTGAGGACCAACACACAAACACACACACAGGAATAATAAAGGCTGTGAACTACACTTTGCTTTGACACTTAGATTTAAGTAACTGTAAGTGAAATATACTTACACAGAAGAAGTAATACTCCAAACAAAGAGATGCCTGAATACACATATGGAAGGTAATATTCCCACAAGTCTAGAATTCAGAGAAGATGAAGCATGAGCACCCACAAGGAAACAAAAAGCAAAGCCACTTGTCAGTGAATAATCTTCAGGTAGAATGCAGGTGACTCACCGTAAAGGCTCTTCCTGGCTAGATTGTCATGGAGAAGGGCTGATGCCACCCACACAATGCCCAGCACAAGCAGAGCTAGCAGCAGCAGCAGCACAACTGCCTCATACACTCGTGCCATTACGCCCTAAAAACAAAGAGCACATCCTCTGCTGACTTGAAACACACTTTTTAATTATCATGAAATTATTATAGATTATTATAAATTTTAAAGCAACTGTAGAGAAATGTCAAAACCAGTACCTTTTTGGATCCTGCAAATCCCTCAGACTCAGTAAAGAAGTAGGCAAAGGGCATGAGGAAGACCAAGGACAAATTAGAGAAAAGAAAAACTAAGTTCCACAGGCCTGAAAGAAAAGAAGACAGATATTGGCAAATGTTAGTGTTTAATATAACCATTGGCTTCAAAATTGTGAGGCATATTTGTAGTGCTGTTGTCAACCACTGTGAGGCAGTGCTATGCCAAGAAGTGCAGAATATTAGCCCCCCAAAATGTGCCGATGCATAAGTACCAGTAGAAACAAGATGTTTAACCCAAACACACTTACATTTGGGTTTGATTTCTCATTTATTCAAAATGGTGAGCCTATGCTTTACTTAAAAGAAACTGCTAATGCTTTGTAAAACCATTTCACTAAAAGTAAAGGTACTACATGAAAAATCTTACATTAGTAAAAGTACATTAGCACCGAAATGTAGAGCAAGTATTGAAGTACAACTACTGGTTTGATCAGTCTGACTGACAAGTTGTTAGAGATTATCAATTTTATTGATACTGAGTCATCAGTGTTGTGACAGCATGCAGCTGTGACTTCAGCTGAAGGTGGGGCTGTTCTGAATTACTTCATATCCAGTTTTATGCAGGATAAATCTTTGGGCTTATCACATGGTTAACTGGAGAGAAAATATTTTTTAAAAAAAGCTCTGATAGACAATTGCTTTCATTTTTGGAGGTGAAACAAAACCATATGACATGTTTGGAGAGAAAGGTCACTGTTTGGTGGAGCTGTTAACAACTCAGATATGAAATGTGACTGACGACACTGGTTTACGTAAGATATCAGAAGACAAAATGTTAGAAACAAGCAGTTTAACTCTTAATGAGCTGTATTTTAAAGCAAGTTATAGGACATCAGGTAAACTCTTTGTTAAATAAATGTAGGTGAATAAAAAGTGAAATATGTCCCTTTGAAATGCAGTGGAGAGGAAGTATCATGTAACATGAAACTGCAGTTCTTGGTTACTTCCCCCACTGTTTGTTCAATATTTTTGGAATACAACTATTATTATTCATTTTAAGTTAAGACATTTGGCTGAGTTTACCCCCTACAGAAATGTTTTCTTCTGCATCCCAACCATGCACACACACTAAGGTCACAGCAGCTGAATCCATATTAATTATCACTCTGAACACAGCCCTGAGTAATATTGATCCTGATGTTGAAACCAGTCAACCTCATTAACTGCTTTTCAAACATTAACTCCCTCCAAATGTAGACTGATAAGAACTACAATTTGCTTTGGCAGTGTTGACAAATAAACACAGTAAGATGTACCATGGATAAGAGATCCGTTGAGCCACTGCATGTAGTAGCTGTGTGGGAAGGCAAGCAGCACTTCATTGGACAGAATAGATATAGGTAGGAGCAACACAGCACACACGGCGACAGATAGGGTGAACGTACACAACCACAGCCTGGGGGAGGAAAAAAAAAACAAAGACAGGCTATCAGTGAGGGCTTTTTCTTCAGTGTCACATGCACGTTTGTGTTAAGCCCTGGCCTAAAAGCTCTGTGTAGGTGAAAGGCTTGTAAGAGTGGCCAGGGATAAGGTAATGCGGTGCCAGCGTGTCGGGGCAAAGGGCAGAGAGGCGCTGCTGGGCCTTCATCCCTACCAACAACAACACACGAGATGGAGCCGTGAAACTTCATCCAGCTGAACCGAGGCCACTACTGATGTCACGTTGACTGAGGCGTCTGCTCAGTCCTTCACCATGACACTGACTGTGTGTGAGTGACTGCAGATCGCTGTGGGTCAGTAAATCATTAAATTTCACTTACGCAATTTTGTTGACGGTGGCATCCTCAACATCGTCTGAAAAATAAGAGGAAAGAAGTGTTAGGGCAGCTGTAGCAAAAGTATTTCAGACACATGTATTTGGGTCACGCAAAATCTCAAGTGAGGTCTCAAGTTGCCACAGACATGCCTACATTATTCTCCATCTTTCATGACTAAGGAAAGCTTAAACCCGAACCAATCAGAAAAGTAAAAAAAAAAAAAAGGGTGGGTTAAAGTGTACTCCGTTTGAAAAGGTAAATTCAGCCAGGGGCAGAGAGTCCATATGCACATCCAGCACATACCTGTAGATTAAAAAGGGGGAAAACTATGACAGAAACAGAGACAAGGAGGCTGAAAAAAAGTCCCACTGGCCTCAGACTGGGGCGTGAGTGGGGGAGTATGTCAGGAACATTTTGTTCACCAAGCTCGCATAGATATTGGAAGGAACACACACTGGTCTGCAGAGCATTAAGGAGAACCAAAGGCTCCCTAAATGTTATTGCATGTCCAAATATTTCACAAACAGCTTTGGTCAGAGGCAACAAGCTATATTTCCATGACCTGTACTTCATGGAAAGTTGTTGTAAATAATGCAAACCACAGTACAGTGATGCACCACCTTCCTATGCAGGTGGTGGTACAGCTGTTTAATAAAGTAAAGGCAAAAGTAACAAAAACCAGTTCTACACATGGCTTGATGTTAAAAACAACTTTGTGGTTTGGTATTGCGCAATCATCCCGTGGCTGTAAGGCAAAACTGTTCTGCTGTTGCTGTTGCAGAGATGACATAAACAACAGTGGGTTAATGCAAAGCAGGTCTGTAAAAGAAAAAAGGCGTTTGGCAATGTCCCAGGTCCCAACCCCGGGAAATTAAAGCAGAGTATGAAGACCTGGCTAGTTGCACATCCTACATCTGGTTCCAATCGCCACAAGTTATTGCATTCATTATGTAACTTCCAGCCTAGTAACAACACTGGTATTTAAACATGCTTTTTAATTTTGATAAAAAAAAAAGAATGGAGAGTACACCTAAAAAACTTCTAAAAATGCCAGTCTTCTCTTAAAAGCACATTTTTATAATATACAGATGTTTACAAGCTTATTACCTCTGTCTACTCTGTTGACATCATGTATTCTGGGATCGCTCCTATTGACATAAATCAAGACAAATTTAATAGCTAATAGAACCTAAACCACTTTCATAGCACTGAGTCAGTGGGTTGAGTGCTTACCATTTTGTTTAGTTTGAAGTATCTTGAAAGATACCTCTTAAGTACAACATCGTGTTTATCTTGTAACATTCTTTACTGCCCCTCCACCATCCTGACTCACAAGGATACTGTCTGAAAGAGCTGGTCACACCTTACATAACTTTTTTTTTTTAACCTCTGGGCTGCTCAAGCCAAGGTCCAGAACATTAGGTTAAAATTAATAAAATAGATGCAGGTAATTTACCCTCTTGATAAGTACATAAATGATTTAGAGAAAAAGTAGTTTCAAGAAAAGTATTTACTTTTGCACCCCTCTGCCTCCAACAAACTTTAAGTACAAGACTGGTTTTTGTAATAGAGAAGAGGCACTTTTCGTGTTAACGACATCTGTGTGTTGTGCTGTGCAAGTGTCACTAAGGGTAGAAACACATTCCAAAACACAAATGTAATCAGTGAACTGTCAACACCATGAATTTTCCTCCAGGCATTTACCTTGGAGAAGACTTTGATGCAAATACATCTCACAAAGCATTCTTTATGTAGACCTTATATTCAAATCAAAGAAGTGGAACGGGACGAAACTCACCCGTGATAAACTCTGCAGTCTTTTTGAAGTGAGTCAGTATGAGGTAGGAAACTATGTAGAGGCATGTAAACAGGAGGACACAGATCTGCAAAAAAACCAGAGGAATGTAATGTATCATTTTCATTTGGCACAGGCCACATGTGAGATGAGCAAACCAAACTGCTCTTCCTTTCACTTGTGCATGAAGCCATGTAACCAGATTATCACATGCTGTTGAACAACAAGTAGACCTCAAAAAGCGAATTACAGAAGGCAGAGAAAATAGCTTAGAGAAAAACATTCACAATT
This sequence comes from Fowleria isostigma, assembly GCA_029814645.1. Taxonomy (NCBI): domain Eukaryota; kingdom Metazoa; phylum Chordata; class Actinopteri; order Kurtiformes; family Apogonidae; genus Fowleria; species Fowleria isostigma. Next base: position 22,260,818 of record JAPTGZ010000026.1, on the reverse strand, counting down.
TTGAGAGAACTGTTCCTCACAGATTCTTCCAATCTGTATCGATAAACTGAAGGAAAAGCAAAAAAGAACACCTGTATTGTTATAAGTGCCAAAATCCAAAAATAATCAGCATTTTGCTGTGGGCAAAATTGACAGATGGGGAATAAAGCTTAACACTGTATTACAACAAAGACCTAAATGGGTGACAGTGATCGACTAGTAAAGATTAAGTAGAGCAAAGAAAAGAGGGTTAATACCAGTGGCAGATAGCCCCCACATCACGAGAGCAGCAGGATAATTATCCAACATCATAATAAATCTGCCAACAAATTTAAGATCAGCCTACATTCACTCAGCAATCTGTTGTCTGGCAACGCTGGCTCTCCAGAGGCCTGTAAAATCTCTTGATCAACATTGATGCAAAACATGAAAGAGCAACTAAAAGCTAAAGCCATCTTAGTATTTTTTTTTTTGTTTTTTTTTACTACATTATCCATATGAAGTCTGTTTACAGTGCAGTCCAGTCCCTGCAGCACAGGCACTGCTGAACCCATACTAACATGTGTATGTGGGTTCCAGTGTGGGAGGGAAAATGGTCTCTTCTCTTGTATAATTTTAAGTATTACTTTGAGGCAACAGAACCATAAAGTATCTTGATAAAACCCTTTGATAAGAATAGAAAAGTATGATACAAATGTATGAGAAAGAGGACATGCAGAGGGAAGCTGTAAGGCCTGTTTTACAAGAACATAGATTCAGACGTACTATGCTCCAGGGAAACTCTAAAGTACTAAAACTTCATAATTTTATCATCAGCCCCTTCACCCTTCAGGGATTATTCTCAGTCTTCAAACTCCATGGTGACCATGTATTAGTGGGTTTTCATTCCTGACTAAAAAGTGACAAATGAACCGGTAGGCGTCTCATCTCAATAACCAAAATCAAAGGAAAAATAGTGAAAATATGTCGACTCTGAGGTTAAAAATACCAGCAAATAAATAACACGATAACAGGAATGCCAGTACAAAACTAGTTTTTCTTACATAGGAAGCCAAAAAATGCTTTTGTGACACCTTGGCATTAAAGTTACTAGTTTTAGGTTTCTAAGAAAGTTGCCTTGAAGGTCCATCACCAGATCAATTTTCCAGAAGCAGCAAAAGGCAAATTAAAAAAATCAAACATAATAGGGCTTCTTTGTGTCTAGATTGACAGCTACCTCATCCCTGGCTTTGTCCCAAAATTCCAACAGTAAAAAGCAGTTTGTAATTCATAGTCATACTGACGTCTGGCATGTCTGACAAGGCTAGATTGTTGTTTTACTGTTGCATAGAAGCTATGAACATTTAAGTATGCCGTAGAATTTAGGTTGGAGTGATCATTAGTAATATTGGAAACAACAACGGACTGTGTATAACAGCTAATCAGTTTGGCTGGCAACTGTTCATTAGTTGTTTCTATTTTGCCAATGATCCTTAATCCAACAAAGAGGAAGCACAGAAACAATGGACGGGGGTTATGGTAGAGAAAAGTGTACAGAGTAACAGCCTTTTAATACATGCTGGTAGAAACACAGACTGTCTAGCAATGTTGTGAGCAGGTACAAACAGCACACCACTGGGAAAAGAGTTCAAGAAAATGACTGTCAAATGAATGTCTTTGTCCTGAAAACACAGAGCCAGGGTTGAGAGGTCACTGAAAATCCTTTAAACGTGCAGACTAACACAAACATCTTTGTGCTGATGCAAGCAAAAAAAAAAAAAAAAGAAACAATGAAGTGCACATGTTTTAAAATCTCATCAAACCTTGTGAAAAATAAAAGGGAAGTGATGTTAGCTTTTCCGTGGCGATGTTCAAGAGGATTCTTTTGGATTGTGCTGTTTCAGAGGCACACGGCCCTCCAGCTGAACACGCCGAGGAAAAGCATGCACCACGGCTTTTGTTTACAATAAGAGGATAAATTGGGCAAGTTCTAAGCAAGGTTTGTTTTGTGTGTAGAAATAACTTATTGTGACGTATAGCGATCCTGATACAGAATGTGGTCAGATGTGTTGTGCCGACAGAGCTCAACACAAACAGACAAACACTTCATTACCGCTGTTACGCAGCCTTCGTGTATCTGTACTTCACATCATTTTGTCTTTTTCTAACAACTTTAGAATTTTACTTCAGATCATTTTGGCACAAAAGTCTACTTTTTAACAATTTTGACTATTTTGAAATGTGTATCGCTCAATATTTAATATACATGAAAGAATTATTGTATTTTAAGGTAATCTATTTTGCCCCATTGAAACCTATTTCAGACTAAATGGATTAGACAAAAACATACAGACATGATGATTCTTTGGTGTATCCATCTTGGAAAATCTCACTCAACAAATGTAGAACAAAACCCAGATAAGATAAGAAAAATGAAATAACAGGTAAAAAGAAAAATAGGCCACAGAGAAAGGGGTCATGTCTTCATCTTTTGTTGACAGTGAAAACTGATTTGCATAAATGAGGAAAGGTAGAGCTCATTATTTAATTTATTTAATACTTTGAGTTAGAATGGTTTCATGGTTATACTATATGACATGAAGATATGTCAACTTTGCTCAAAAATGGCCAGTAGATGTGTCCTTCAAGTGCTACTTCTTATATTTTCAGGGTCAAGATTTTTTTCCACTTTTGCTCCAGAATTTGAGTCACTATCTGGGATTTTACTACTTATTAAGTAACCTCTGATTGTCAAGAGTTATAAACCATATTTATGCTACACACATATTACAGATCACTGTCATTGTGCCTTCTCTGAAAACTCAGATCCAGCGGTTGCGTTTTTAAAAACCGGTTTTAAACCGTTTCCACTTTAATGCAAGCTGATACATGGTGTTGTATTCCTGCAACAATCTTATCATGACCCTTTTATTTTTCTGATCACAGAGTCCCTCCTCATCCCTCCAGGCCCAGGGTGTGGACTTAACGTTTATGTTCCTGAAAGTATCATGAAATTCTTCATACCATCTCAGAGGTTTTTTTTTTAGTTTACAGTTATTAAATTTGCCAGAAGCTTTTACCAACAGTGATTAATAGTGTTAATTTAGATCAACTGAAGACAGACATTTGGCTGCAATCAAATCTTCCCACGGCTTAGGTTGTTATTTTGCTTAATAACTCATACAAAGAATAAATAGTGTGGCACGTTTGACCCATATAAATTTCTCTGTCTAAAATAATCTGGAAAAATTCTGTTTACATGCAGGGACCTGGCACAGAAATGCGCAGGTGTGAGGCCTCTGTAAAACCCGAATTAAACAGAACCTTTGAAAAGTGATGTGAGTGAAATGATTTAATATGAATAACCATCAAATTTAGTTATATTGCTCACAGTTCACAATCTGAATTAAGTGTTTGTTCTTAGTGCAAACTGGACAAATGTATCCATATTGTAGTAAAACAGTGAGCCTGCTTTGCCTCCTTTTGGCACTACAAAGTAGTTTACGTTCTGGATTAAATGGAATCAAATTCAAATCAGATGGGATCAGATAAAACATCATTCATCTGTGGTGATTTTAACATCGACTTGATCAATCCTAATAAGCATAATATAACAGATGAATTGTTGAATAGGATGTGAATAGGGTTTTTAAGGTCATGTGGTGTTTTTTTTATTTTTCTCCATATTTTTCATTCTTACTTTCTTCTTCGTCTTATCTGTGTGTTTTATTCTTTGCTCTTCGCTGATTTATTTTTTTTTTATCTTATTTATTAACATTATTTATTACATTTACTTACATTCTTTCTACATTATTCATTTTGGTACCTATAATCTGTTGTGCTTTATTAGTACAGTTTTCTCTTTACTGGGTACATTTGCGTTCTGTACATTGTGTTAAAGTTAGTTTTGGTGTACTAATGCATGTTTACAACTAAATTCCTTGACATAATTGCAAACATACAACTTCAAGTGGTGAAACTGGGGGTGGGAGTAAATAACTTTTACTTCTTCTCACTCCCTTTCGGGCTACCAGGGTTGTTTATAAGCAGTAAATTGTTGTATATGTTTACGTATAATGTGTGCACATAATAGTATGTATATTATTTCTCTTTGGTGTCTATGGTTTGTTGTGTTTTATTGGTATTTTTGTCTTTATTAGGTACATTTCTGTTTTTTTTAAATATGTGAGTGTCAAAGTTAGCTATTCTAATGAAGGTTTATGACAAATTTCTCTATGCATATTTGTGTACACATAATGAAATGTATATAACATGTGGACGTTATGGTGAATTGAAGCATTACTGTATATGGAGTGTACAAGCCTGAAATAAACCAACCAGTCAATCAAATGATCTATTCAACAACATGTCTGAGATTATTCTCTTTTAATACGTTATGCTCTGTCGTACTACAGGCTTCTCTATTGCACATATGAACATTTTTAGAACTCTGAATTTATCTGCACCTATCATTATCAAATTTGCTATCCAATTGGTATAAATACTCATTAGTCATTGAGGCAGCGCTGTGAAGAGCTGAGGCTGCAGACTTCAGGATGGATAGTAGCTTAAGAAGGGGGTGCCGACTAATAGCATTAGGTCTTTAGGTGAATGGGACAAGGTCACTACAAGGGCATTACAGCGAGCTTACAATAAAATGTAGGGAAGGTAGGAATCACCTTTTCGGACAACAACCTAAAACTAAGCAAAATGGGGGTTTATTTGGTCCCAGCTGTCACTCATAGCTCAAATCAACCCATCTAAAATGCAGTTCCGAGCACTTCTCCATCTTATTGCAATGACAGTTTATCTTTAAGGATGAGTAACTTTTTAGAGTAAATACTGGATACTATCTGCATATGTTGGCCTTATCTACTGCAAGTCTATATGAGCATAAGGGGGATTTTGATCTACTCACAGATAGCCCTGATAGAAGTCAAAGTGATAAGTTAACAGATTGCTAGGTACACAATGTCCTGCAGAAGAGAAGGTCCTATCTTTTATAGCACACTGTATCGCTGACAGGAAATTAACAGCCTGTGAGATCTGACTTGTGCCAAGGGTTAAAGAACAGTATCCATGTGCTCTGCTGTAACTATATCTATAAAGTCTGAAGTTCACTGACAGTCTGTGGCATTATACAACAAGAGAGTGAGTCACTGTGATTGAAAAAGGTGACCTGGAAAATGCATTGTTTTCAGTACAGTATCTGAAAATGCCTGGTAGGCTGAGCCCGACTACGGATAAAGGAAATGGAGTGGGGCGTTAAAACACAATAGAGGTGCCCCAGATGGTCAGTGGGCTTTCTTTTTTTTGATGTTCCACAGAAACACCACTTTCCTAATAATAATAATAATGACCAGCTGCATCCGTGTAGCAATTAACGGTTGGTCAAACGTTTAGCTAGCGTTGACTTCACCCTCCAAAAAAAAAAAAAAGTGTTTGCAAGTCTAAAACTCACAATAAAATCACTTATGAATATATAAAAAAACACACCATATTATCTGGTAAATATGACAACGAGACAACTTAACACTGAAAGGAGGCAAATCATGGCAAATGCTTGGTTTAGTGGTGTTACTTGGCTGACTTTTTCAAATAGCGGTTGGTCTTGTTTGCAGTGCCCCTCATATGCACACTAACTGACGGTTACACTTACAATAGTCTCCCGGACACGGTTGTGGAAAAGTTGCTCCCGAACCGACACGTCGTCCGTTTCCATTCTCCGAAACCATTACAGTATCCTCAGGCTTTAAAAGCTCTGCGTGAAAAGACCAGTACTTAAAACATTAAAAAGACCGACCATCTTCTTTAAAAACTCCGTTGATGTGGAGTTGGCTAGCCCCGGCTGCATTGAAGCGGCTAGCCTCGCTGCTGCTACACGACTGTGATCAAAACCAAACAAGGAGGGGTCTAAGGGGCGGGGCTACGGAGGAGACAGGAACAGGGGAGAGGCGCAGGTAGCTGTCAATCATCGTAATCATCTTTCATATGTTCTCAGTCATCAGCTATGTAATGTAACGTGCTCCTTCACACAGGTGTATTTGCATATCAAACATGCCATACAGGTTGATCAAGCGTGAAAATGTAAAGGGAGGCTACTTTTTGATGTTGATGATATATTCCCCAAATATGAAGAATAAATAGACCCACTGTGTCCTATATGGATACTGACATCTGTTGGTCAGCCCCAGAGGTGGCAAAAGTACTCACAGTCTGTAGGAGTACACATACTTGTGTGGAAAAAATACTCTAATAAAAGTAGAAGTACTGATTCAACTCCTTTACTTAAGTAAAAGTTAAAAAGTACAACGTTTCAATTGTAATAAAGTACAAAAGTTAAAACTAAAACTGCATTTTTGCCACAAATGAAACACTACTTATCTACTTATTTAACCAGGCAACAATCATAAAAGTTTCCATTTCCTAATTTCCACAGTGAATGAAGTGACGTATTTTACATACTGTCACATCTGTTTAGTTTGAAAAAGTAACAAGCCTATTCTGACAATGTAAGAAATATAAAGTACAGATATTTATGCAAAAATGTAGGGAGTAAATGTAAAGACTTGCCAGAATACTAAATAGTCAAGTAAAGTACAAATGCCTAAAAAAATCTACTTAAGCACAGTAACAAAGTACATATACTTTGTTCTTCCCACCTCTGGTCAGCCCTCACATAAAAACTGAATCCTCCATCAGTACATTTTCTCTCATGAAAGAAAGGAATTTATTTGTATTTTTTATTTAGCTTATGTTTTATTAAATTTAGTTCTGAAAACTATGTTCAACATTTCAGTTACGAGATGCAAAAAAGAAATGTGTTGTGATTTAAAGACACTATTGGCCAGTATTTCTCAATCTTTATCAAGTGGAGACATGGAAAATACATGTGTCTTCCTGGGACCCAAATTTACACAATTATGTCCTTTATGTTGTTTTAAAATTTTTCCGTCTCTTAAGTCATTTTTAGCTCATTATGGCTTTTGTGTCATTTTAGTAGGTTTTGTATTTCTTACTGACTGTTAGGTCACTTTTGTCTTTTGTGTTGTATCTGTCTTGTTGCATCTTTTACATTATTTTTTACATTTTATGTTGTTCTCATGCTGTTGTATCCTTTATACAAGTTTTGCCTTTTATTTGTGTCTCATTGTGACCTTTACATTTTTGACTTTTACAATATTTTGGCTCTTTTTGCATCTTTTATGTAATTTTCATGCTGTTGCATCTAAAGCCTCTCTTCTACATATCTTATCAATTCTATTAAATTCTTCCATAGGATGCTATTTTTAATTTGGAAAATGAATTGACGCTTTGTATTTGGCACTTATTCTATTATTTTTGCTTTGATAGCTGGTGACCATTTGGGTCTTATTCTGTTTGAGAAAGGCAGAGATAGGCAGTTTGAAAGCTTGTATGTTAATAAACTAAAATATGCATTACAATTTTTTAACTGAAGTTAACACTGACATTGCTTTCCACAACTGGAAACAGGTCACGTTTTTTCTTCAGCGCTGTTACTGAAAAAGTAAACACATTTGTTGGGTAACTTTCTGGTAAACATTCTGGTTGCCTTGGTCTGTTGATCATTGGACTAGCAAAATCTAATATTACTTCCACACAAAGTCATGTGTTAGGATAGGATGTAAGTCTAATTTTATAAATTAACAAAATTAGGTAAAAATTTTGTACATCTTTGTACATCATTATACTTACTCAAAGTAAGTAGTACATCTATGCATGCTGTTTGTTGAACTGATCTCATGAGCCTTGGAACTGCTGCTTTGAATGTCAATAGAGCATAATAATCACAAATCACTGAAATCCTTTTTTGTTTATTTTATTTTGTGTTTTTTTAACATCCTACACATCTTATGTCTTAGATCTGTTAGGTCTGGCAATTTAAAGTTGTACTCTAAAGGCAGATTTCCTGTCATAGGCCAAACAGTAAGTTTTTGGTGTATAAGTCGCACTTTTTTCATAGTTTGGCTGGTCCTGCGACTTATATATGTTAAAATATAAAATTCACATGTTCTTAAATGTGATTTTCACACTGACCAACATGACCATAGAGTCAACATTACATTCCACCAGAGGGCGCTCTAGGCTTGTGACAACTACCGGTATCTGCTACACCGGTTTGTTCTACAGTGGTTTCACTCTTCTTCGTTGGTGTTTTTTTTCTGCAGACCTCCCCCGGAGGATTATTATCTGTCATAACCAAGCCTCCCTCTACAAATGTGCATTTGTCTTCAATGAAGGCAAAAAATAGTGATTGCGCACTGGGGCGCATTGGAATGGGAAACTTTATCTGGACATTGAAGATTCAGACATTTGTTTTGACTTTACTGAGGAGGTCACGTAACCGGAGCTGCTCTTTAGCTCTGCAGCTAATGTTATAGCAACACTATGCTCGCAACTGAAAACAGCCTCAGCGCATTGGTTAGTTGTTCAGCAAACGAAGACCCAAAAACTCCTCCAGGCCCCCCTGTTGGATCTGTTCTTTACTGACATAAACCGTACAGTTTAAGAGCTAACCGGCTGGCAGACATCCAACAGCCACCCCGTTAGCATTAGCACGTTATCATTCCAGGGTTAACGTTTACTGTGCTTGAATCACAAGTATTATAAACACCAGCTACAACTAGATTCAACTGACTAAATGTCTATAATAAAAACACAATCCTTAGGCAGACAAAGGATCGAATAAACTGAACATACACTTACAGACAAACAGCTGTGATCACTGTAATAATATGCATGTATATGATATTACAGTATGTATTGATAGTGATATGCTAATGTCTCCGCTAGCCAACAAGCATTGTTGATAAAATAAGTTGATAAACGAGTAAACACTGTTACAACCAAAAGTATCACCCAAAACATATAACCCATTATTACAACATGCCGTTCAAGATGAAATATCTGTTCTTGGTCTTGCATTTTGTAAAATAAAGTTCAGAGCTAGCTGCTTCATGTGCATTCACAGTGCTGTATTCTGCTGTTATAATGATTTTATTCCTGAAAGATAGTTTATTATACAGACACTGAAATCAACATTCAGCTCCACGCAGAGACATTTCAGTCTCGCCTTATGCAACACTTAGTTTGTGACTGAAACAATGCTAAAAATAAAAGATTACTGACGTCAAAGAGCTAGCTGTGCGGCTACTGCATTAGCGTTTACTAAATGTTTGACTGATACAACAGACACCACAGTCAAATCCCTTGTTCCAGTTCATATGAATAAAGAACAGAATTATTCTGTACCTGTAGATGAACAGAGACAACTCCACTCTCTCCATCTGTTAAATGAATGACAATGTTTATCGGTGTTTTAGTCTGTGCTGTCACTCTCCCGTTTATCTTTCTTCCATCTTTATTTTTTTCCCTCCCAAAAAAATGCCACTTTTACGCCGGTGCGACTTATATATGTTTTTTTCTTCCTCATGATCCATTTTTTGACAGGTGTGACTTATTCTCCGGTGCGACTTATAGAAAAATACGGGATGTATTAGCTTGTAAACTTTGCAGATTGGCTGCTGTACCACAGTTAAGTTCAGTTTAGTTTATTTTGAATATGCAACAAAACAAAAGTAATCCTACTGGGTCCACATAAATAAAACTTATTGCAAGAAAACATGCAAAAAAAAAAAAAAATTACAAATACATGAAAACAAAGTTTGCACATTCAAAAACACCTCTTTACTTCATGTTTGTCATCACTGATTATTTTCTGAGAGCAACATCTTTATTTTTTTTGTCATTGTCAAATAATCAACTTAACCAGGGGATCTAATCTGTTCATAACACAGCGTTTGATCATTTTCACCTTGTATGACTGAAGGCTTAAATGTTAATGTGTGACATTATCTTTCTTGGTGCAGTGTCAGATTCACTGTCATGATCCAAAGTCCACCAAAGTGTTGCAACAGCATGGAGTAACATTAACAACAGAATCAAGTGAAGAAGGATTTCCCGGGATATGGATTAATAATTTAGTGTTCAGAGAGTAATGCAGTTTTCATTTATCAGAGGAAGTTGGGTGAGTCTTACTGTACAGGTGAAAAAGATCAGCCTAATGTGTTTTGTTCATTAGAGATAGTGATGCTTAGACTATAATTTCTTTCCTGTATCATATGACTAGCCAATATTTCTGTGTTTTCTCTCATAAGGAATGATAACACAGAAAAAACATGCCAGTCAAGCTACGATAAATCTCCATTATGTAATAACTTATTTAACCGGGTATGTTGACCGCAGATTAGATTCTGTCCTGACCAGCAGAAAATAAAGCACTGACCAGAGTGATGTAATGAATTAGATAGCATTAAAATAATATGAGTGGGTTTACACAAAAAACAAAATAAGATCATGTGATGTTACAAAAATGAAATAAACAGAGATTGCTTTTTAATATAAATGCATTAAATGGACACAACTTTACAACACTGATGGTCAATCTAATGTTATCAAATTGTATCTGAATAAGAGAGATATAAATTATTTTTAAATTATGCATTTATGAACTTGATAAAAGTTTTATATTCAAGTTGTATGTTTCTTATATATTTAAACATTTTAAACAAAAAAGACCTTAATAAAAAAAAAAGTGCATTTATATACTTCTCTTTATTGCAGGTTTACAACAGGGATGTTTAATGCTCCATATCTGCACTGGGACTAATTTACAGAGGCCAAAGCATGAATAAAAGTGTCATGGTAACGTATGTGCTGTGGGCTGTAGGTGGGCCTTTGGGACTTCATCATTTATATTTAGGAAGAGACAACCATGCTCTATTATGGATGCTAACCCTGGGAGGATTCGGCTTTGGCTGGGTCAGGGAGGTCATACGAATCCCCTCATATGTCAGCGAGGCCAATCAGGAGGTAGAGAAAGTGAAAAGAAGACACTCCACAAGGGCCATCCCACCTCTGGGTCCTACCAGATTTGTGGGACAGGTATGTGTTGGGATCTACTTTGGCACCGTGGCTCTGGTAGGACTGAACTCCCTCAGCTACTTCTATCTGATCGTTCTTCCTTTATGTGTGGGGGCGGGGGTACATCTGGTGTCTACTGTGGGCCAGCAAACCTCAGATCTTCAGAAAACTCTGACTGCTTGTCTCATAACATCCCCAGTTTTCTATGGCAGTACTTTGTCACCTCTCCCCATTAGCCTGGCTGCCAGTGTCACTGCTGCACAACACCGCAGGTTTAAACCGCCACAAAATCCTGAAACCAAGCCAGAACTAGGTGAGGACATCTCACAGTAAAATACAAAATTGTCGAATTTTCTTTCTATACACATGTACCATAGGGAGCAGCAGGGGGACCAAAATTAAATAAATGAATACATCATCGAATAAGTCATTAAATGTGTCATTAATTTATTAAAATTGGAAATACATACATCTATCAATAATTACGTAAATGTGACATGAATTAATTGAATCGGTGAATTCAAAAAGGGCCCAAGTCCAGAGACTTCAGTTTGCAAATCCCATAAAATTAAAAAAGTGAAATGCTTCATATTATACCAT
>JAPTGZ010000026.1:22234783-22245479 GCA_029814645.1 Fowleria isostigma | reverse complement strand
TTTAAGAAATTTTAAATATAGAGGATAAATTCATTTTTACTGTATTTACAAAAATAACACTGGGTATTCATGGGTTAAACAACATTTCCTAGCGCTCTTATTGGTAGGTGGGCAGTGTTTCTCTTTTAGACTAAAAACGACAGTTTGGTGCCACCCTGTGGTTTTACACATGTGCTAACACAAACTATCTTTTTTTTTTTTTTTTTAACAAAAATTGTTGTTCGGCTGTAATGCAACCGTATTTCGCATTAAACGCAGAAAACACTGCACATCCGTTTATATTTGTATTCTGACAAATACTGTGACTTTATCATAATGGGTGATACCGTGTTGTAATAGGGTGAATATAATTTTCCATGGGTTATATAGACTAGATGCAAAAAGATAAAATATACAAAAACTGCCTACTCTTATTTTTATTTGCGTTTCCGGGAAGATGGGGAAGGAGTTCATAAACAGGCTGGATTTCCACGTTTTTTCCTTCATCTGCAGGATATAGTCCGTTTTGTTTAGTTCCTTAAACACACGCACACAGCCCATAACCCTGTGTGAACCCTATCCTTGCTCCTATGACATTATTTCGATCCCTTTTCTCCACCTGTACCCTGAGCTGACATGCATCGATGCATTCGACAATCAGTGAATCCAGAGCTCTGTTGTACAATTATTCGGTCTGTATCCCAGCATGGGCCCGGAAGTTCTTTGGGATTCCCAGGTACAAAAAAAAAAATCCCGGAGATGCTGTCGTCGCCTGGGAAAACAAACAGCTATCCAGACAATTAAGGAGGAAAACACCGATCGGTCGCCAGGTAAGGACGAGGCTCGTGGACTTCGGTAATCTCTCGGTAAGACCATCCGTGGGTTTTGGATGTGGAACTACGGCATGTTTTTGACTAGTTGGTAGGTGAATGCCATTTGTCGTGTGGTCGGGTGCCATAGCAACGGCTCATGAGAAACATTGTATAGGCCAGTTTGACGTCCTCGACGCTGGATGACAGCTGCGTTCATGCGGGCAATTTTTTTGGACAATCGCAACTCTTTGCAACAAATTGCCGTTGCGTGTCGGTTGCGTGTGTCGATCATCACTGGACGGGACCGGTGTCACCGCGGAACCGAATCTAACCGAGCGGCTAAAACAAGCGGCTACTGACATATACGGACGAGGTGACATATATGTGGGGAAATGTGTGCGTGTTTTTATTGCACAGTGGCTAGGATAGACGGGTGAGTGTCTGCGGTGGTGCGCGTCCCTTTTTTTAATCGCCGTGCCCTGGTGTGACTGGCGCGTCTCCCGGCTGCATCAGCGCCTGTTGCTCCCCATGCGCGGCCAATGCCAGGATATTAATTTTCCCTGCGATGTGTTGTCTCCGCCTCCTGCTCGCTCCACAGTCTCCTGTGTCCACTGCTGTCATCCATTTGAGCAAAAGGTGCAGCACTGTATAAATGGTACTTAAGTCTCTCTCTCTCTCTCTTCTTGTTGTTGTTTTTTTTCTTTTTAATTTTTTAAAAACAGGGGTAATAAATGCGCCTCAACTCAAGCTGCAGACAAACCGTGTGAAATCTATCAGAATGTAACTCAGCACCGTCAGTGTTGGAAATGTTGAGAGTAGGCTACCTCAGTTTATTGTCTGCTGTTGAATACATGTGTCGTATTGTGCATTTCACCCAGTTAATATGAGGTGACTGCACTGCATGGAAAAACTGGACGTGGACAATGAATTTTCATAATATTAAATAATTTATTGAGGTACATAGTTATTTGTAAGAAAAAATATTAGCTCTTTATTAGGCATTATAAAGCATGTATCATGTGCATGTATGTATGTGTAAACATGCAGAGTATGTATTATATTATGCATGATCATTTGGGCCATTAACTTACTTGTGCGTTTTCCCTCAGTAACCACCTAATTCCTGCTAGAAAAATAAATTGTTGTACATGAATTGCAATATTAATGTGCTATAACCAGTGTGAGCCTTACAAGGTGGAGAATAATCGTTTTCCCATAATAGCATTTGGTACATCTGAGTTCTTTAAAATAAATAAATAAATAATGTCCGTGCAAGACCTCACTAAATTAATATGCCCCCCTTTCTAAAGTACTAATTTACTAGGAATTTAATCCCCATAGGCTTGCAGTTTTGGTTTTGGTTATGGTCATGCAGGATAAGGATTGATAAATGCTATTAATGACTAATGAAGAGCCTCACGTGTATACTGATGAACTAAGCTAATGGTGAATAGGTTTATCTTTAAGTGCTATCCAAATCACAAATCTTACAAAATTAGTAGTGTTTTTGGTCATTTACTACACAATTGAGGGGAAAAAATTCTTATACCATTAAAAGTAATCAAAAACAATGGTTTTGCAATCAAGTACTAACCCTTGTGTTTATTATGTGACTAAAACAGACAGAAAAGAAAACATGGAATGCCTAAAAGCACTGTTTTTGTCAATACAGTGCCATAGATATTGATGTGAAACCTTGTGTAATTTTGGTTATTATCAACAAAACCATGGAAAATGGATAGATATCAGCTCTTAAATTAAACTCTAATGAGATATTTTTGTTGTTATTATATTTGTTCAAACAAACGTACCTTTAGTTGTACCAGGAATTAAAATGAACAAGAAATTGACGGAAAACACATGGTGGTCTAATATTTTTTTTCCCTTACTGTACGTGTAAGTATGCATTATGTCATGAAGAATATGTACTATGTATTGTGCATGACCATATTCTACAAGTACTGGATCATTGTGTGCTTTCCATCAGTATGTGCTCTAACCAGTGTGAGCCTCACATGGTGGAGAATTATCATTTTCCCATAATAGCACTTCTGTAAAAAAAAAAAAATATATATATATATATATATCAATGCAAGACCTCACTAAATTAATGCCGTATATGTTCCCCTTTCTAAAGCACTAATGTATTAGTAGGTTAACCCACATAGGCTCTGGCTTTATTAGTTTAATTAGTTAGTTATGGACATGAAGGATAAGGCAGTGATAAATGCTGATAATGACTAGTAAAAAGCCTTTAATGTATACTGACAAATTAAGCTGATAATAAATAGGTTTACCTGAAAGTGTTACCCTGAGCACAAATCATACAAAAGAGTCAGTCATATTTTTGGTCATTAACTACTCTGCTTTATGCTGTAATGTCATGTTAATATTTTGTCTTCCCCCCGTAAGGTTTAACTCCTCCTTCAAACCCCTTAGCTATCACTTCTCTATAAATATGGAGGCTGACAGTTGAAAAATCTGATACAGAAATAGCTGAGCAGAACCAAAGTTTGCCAGATTATTTTATTACGGCAATCTCATACTATAATTATATCTGAATCCTAAGTGTAAAACAACTGTCTTGTAGTTTATTAGTGTATTGTTAAAGAACAGCTCAGGTTAGTATCCAAATATTAAAATGCAATTTACATTTCATTGAGATATTTGAGCTGTTAGAAAGAGTCATTATCAATGGGAAAGAAAAGTTTTCTTATTGTTTTATGTTTTTTCTGCAGAAATCTGGTGAAAGAATGAATGCTGATGACTGCAATGGACGCTCATATGCACCAGGTGAGATCACAGACCAAGGAAAAACTACTGTACATGTATGTGTACAATTTCCAGACTTTGATGTTGACTTTAATAATGTGGGCATATTTGTGTTTCAGGCAATGGAGGAGAGTCAACCGAACAGGAATTTTATGGCGGGCTGCAGGGCCCTTCAGCAAGATCTCCAAACAGTCAGCAATCGTCACCACACCAGTCTCTTAGCGGTGATTATTCTCTTGTTTCATTGTGCTGACATTGTCTTTGAAGGATTTTTCATTCAAAGTAGATGTTAAATTAAATGTGCCTTTATTTGTGATTTGTGTATACACAGCAAATTCCATTAAGGTTGAGCTGTGCAGCGATGATGAGTCACCAGGTGCTCCACAGGCGGAAAGCAAGGAGGCTGTGAGGGACGATAGCAGGATGGATGACAAAGGAGATTCCATGGAAGAGGGGAGTGCCGAGTATGCTCCTGCTGGGAGAGATAGAGTGAGCGTCTACAGTGAGATGGCCAGTACAAATGCTGGTTCTCCAGGACCTATTCGACTACCCAATGGAAAGCTCCAGTGTGAGGTATGCGGGATGATCTGCATTGGACCCAATGTGCTCATGGTGCACAAACGAAGCCACACAGGTAAGAGCCAGCATTAAATGTTTTATAGACAAGACATATATGTATATATTTGCTCTATATGTCAAAGAATTAAGTGAAAACGTTCGCTGATAGAATGTCGACAACATAACAAGGCTCAGTCTTTATCACAGTGACCTGGGCTCAAGTCCAGATCAGGCCCTTCACTGCTTAATGTCATCAGTGTCATATTTAAGACTACTAATATTCAGAAAATTATCTTGAAATTAAGAATTAAGCCCATAATTTGATGAGTGATTCACATCTAATATGACATGTTCATCCACGTGTTCTTAGGTGAGAGGCCATTCCACTGTAACCAGTGTGGGGCTTCCTTCACTCAGAAGGGGAACTTATTGCGGCACATCAAGTTGCATTCAGGAGAGAAGCCTTTCAAATGCCCTGTTTGTAACTACGCCTGCCGCCGGAGAGATGCACTGGCAGGACATCTGCGCACACATGCAGGTAAATCAACCTCTGAGGAAATGAAAGCAGCTAAATCATCATATGTGTTTTATAAAGATGT
Source organism: Fowleria isostigma (assembly GCA_029814645.1). Lineage (NCBI taxonomy): Eukaryota > Metazoa > Chordata > Actinopteri > Kurtiformes > Apogonidae > Fowleria > Fowleria isostigma. Next base: position 22,240,759 of record JAPTGZ010000026.1, on the reverse strand, counting down.
TAAAAATTCACCTTTTCAGTTGATAATCCATAATATCCCACCATAGTATGAAGTATGATATGTGAAATAGCAGTAGAGATTTGTTACAATGTCTATTCCACCCTTGGTTGAATGTAAGAGGAAATGGGTATTTTGTACAAGAATATACTGTACACAACAAGAACATGACATTTAACAGTCTGAAAACAGGAAATCCTGTACAACAGGTGCTCAAATGGTAGGTCTTGGTGGATCTTCAAGTCTCAAAACTTAAATTTCACAGAAAAGCCTCTCGCAAACTGGATTTCAGCGAATTGACGTCACTCGTTCTAAAATGGAACATTGCGGTAAAGAGTCGGACATTTTTTGTCATCATTGGCGGGAAACAGTTCAATATCAAGAATTGCTAATGAATGGGAAAACCCATTGTGTTGAAGATAACAATGAATTCTTAAAAATCCCCTCCAACAAATACAGTAAACAAACAAGACATACATACTTATTGTCACCACAAATTACCAGCTTATTTGACCATTGTGGTTAAACGTTTTCCTTTTAGCTTGTCTATGGGGTAATCACTGTATTTCCTTTTTCTTTTAATTAGTGTCTTCTCCAACGGTGGGAAAACCTTTTAAGTGCAGCTACTGCAGTCGCAGCTACAAACAACAGAGCACATTGGAAGAACATCTGGAGCGCTGCCATAGTTATTTGAAGAGTTTGGACAATCAGACAGCGGTTAATGCTCAGACCGCACGAGGTAACACAATACAGCAACGTGAAATACATTATCTTTGAGACACAACAGTTGTGTGAGTCCCACGTGGCTGTGTGGTCAAAAATAAAGCAAAAAAAAGGAAGGGTAAACAAAAGTATTTGTTAATTAATGTTTGACACGGTACCTTCTATTTTCAGGAGAAGAATCATCGAATATGGAGCCAATGACTAAACCTGCACTCCAGCCATCCAATGAAAAAATCCACTTTGCAGATAGACTGTCTATTAGTATCACCAAACGCAAAAGATCAACACCACAAAAGTTTTTGGGTGAGCTTTTTAAAAATCAATACAAGTAATGTTTCTTCATCTTTGCTCAGTCTGCTCCAGTACATTTATAATTCATGTCCAATTCAGTAGAAATGTCTTGCTGACTGTACATGAGTGTACAGAAACATGTAACCTGTGTCATAATATGTAACGTGATCTAGTTTTGACTTGTTAAGAGGAGGAGCACATTAGGTCAGTCATCAAGTTCTCCTATTTTAACTGGTGTTTGTGGTTGACGGGTCCTTTTCTTAGGTGAAAAGCACATGCATCTTGACTTACCCGAAGCACCTTATGAATTGTCCTCTGGCTCTGAGAAGGAGGGGGACCTCATGAGCGCTCACCCTGCGGGGGACTCTGCTCGGTTAGGGACGTCCCATCTGCAAGGTGTCAGGGGCAAAGTTGAGAACCATGAGCCGCCCACGCAGCCTCAGCTCCATCCTGCCTTCCTGTTGGGTATGGGCACCATCAACAGTAACGTGACTCCTCAGGGCCCACGTGCACACGCTGGAGGTGGGCTGGCAGTGATGTCTTTTGGTCTCGCTGTGCGGGAGGCAGGCGAAGGCCGTGATGACCAACCCTCAACCCATAGCCACACCACCTCACCCAACGGCTGTCCAGACTCCACAGACACAGAGAGCACAGCAGAAGAGCAGAGCACAAGGGCTACAGGCCCCACAAGTACCTCTAACAACCACCACCTCCACTACCAAACCGCAGCACTGCCCCGCAGCCATCCCACCTCCAGCCCCAGCCAGGCCAAAGACTTGGACCCAGAGTGGGAGAGGGTGTGTCCGGTGCCCACCACCATAGTAAAGAGGAGCCCTGGCTCTCCTCTTTCTTCCAAGGAGACCATGCAAGTTTTGGACAGAGATGGTCGGCCCGTGCGCTCCTTCTACTGCCGGCACTGCCGCATCCTCTTCCTGGACCATGTCATGTTCACCATTCACATGGGTTGTCATGGGTTCCGCCAGCCCTTCGAGTGTAACATCTGTGGCCACCGCAGCCAGGACCGCTATGAGTTCTCATCTCACATCAGCCGTGGAGAGCACCAGGTGGGCTGAGAGGACGGTACAGTGGTCGTCGAGGAGAGGTGACTGCTGCCCTATAAAGTTGTCGGCTCACGTTTGTTCTGCACCAGATCAGTTGCTTTAAATCCCTAGCATAAGTAAAAGGATTTGTGGGTTCATTGTGAAAATCTTTATGAAACATAACCAGGTGCAAGTGAATCTTTTCATTGCACAGTTTAAAGATAAGCGGAGGCAAATTACATTTTATGATTGATTGCACTCCCACATCAAATCATCTGGCAAAACTGCAGGTTTTGCTTCAGAAGTGCCTTCTTGAGGAGATTTCCTCTAAACTAAAAAAAACTGGGGAAGACCTGGTGCTCAGAAATCTTGACTAGCCATCTTTCCTCAGCAACGTAGTTAGCACTTTTGAAAGGTCTTGTGCACAGGTAATTAAGAAAAGCGTGGCATGTACATTTACAGAATTATATTAGGTATGTTTAGTATGCACTAGGTGCTTTGTTTTTGTGGTTGAGGGGGGTATTTTGTGTGTCAGGTAAGCTTAATATGCACTGAGAGCTTTGTGCCTCTGGGTCTGGGAGGAGCTTTTGTCACAGACGAAGCACAGAAAATGGATTGCCTTAACTCCTATAACAGTGCGCTGTTGTGGGAATACATATTGTTTACAGTATGGTTCAACAGTGTGAAATCACCTCAGAGGTAAGAATATTTGCAGCTGCACAGTCCGAAGACACAGCAAAATCATGAAGGAAGCTTACTACAAAGTTCTCACCGAGAGGTGAAGTGGGGGTTCAGGGCTTAGATGTGAAATAGGCTTTTGGATTTTAAAGTGAGCCTTAGAAAACTGGTGCAGATCAGACCGTGAGCCGTGTAGTGTACAGTAAGAGCCTGACTGAGATGGCCCAGGGTGCTATACCTACACAGGATTGCACTTTTAGGTTCCCTGCTTATATATGAACATTTGCTGAAGCACTTGATGGCTTTACAAATTTTTTCTGTGATTGTTCTACTGCACTGATAAATGGCATAATACTCACAATAATTGATCGTGAAATTTGCAACATCAGTGCATTTTCGACGGAGCCGGCCTTCTACAGAATCCCACAGCGCTGCACTGGTTCTGCGGTCTACACTCAAGTTTGCTGCAAAGTGTGACTGAGAATTAAATATCAGTTGAACTACAGTAATTCTTTTGCAGTTTTTCACACAGAATCTTGGGTGAGATTTTTAAGAATTTGCATAACGAATGAATTAATAATTCATTATTTAAAAACCAATTAACTAAACCAGTTTGAATCTGTTCAGTTATCACTTGTGGTTATCTATTTAGTGTTGTTTGTTTCAGCCTTGGTGTATTTGCATCAGCTATATTCCAAATCTTATCCAGCATATTCCTCAAGTCCATGAAATGTTACCTCCTGCTTCTTTAAAGCACCCAAATACCTTATTGCTACAGTATGGTGAGTTATCTGGTAATGTTAATATTGGGAACATGAATGAGACCAAACTCAGTATTCTAACTTGTTATTGTGGGTTTGCTGCTTCATAGTTTAACTTGATTTTCTTTAATTGCAGGCAAAAATGTACTTGAAACTGTTTTCAGAAAAAAAGAAAATCTAAAATGCACTTGGTTTGATAAGTAGAGAAATGTGTGTGAATGGAATATAGCATGTGTGCTTGTCATTTTCTGCTTTTACCTGAATTGTGAATTATTTTTTCGAAATGTGAAGTACTTTCAGAAAGTGAAAATGAGGCATGGGTTTTTGTCTTCTTGTGTGGACCTTTAATGTTATATGATATTTTGTGAATGACGTAACATGACAAAACACTTTACCTCAAAGTTAAAGATGTACAACTGCCTCATTATTTCAAGAAGTCATGTTGCTTTCCAAAATGTAATTGCAGTTACAGATGCGTGCCCCTCAATATTCTCAAAACTTTTTACTGTCAATAAAGTAAAGTTTATTAAGTGATTTTATTTTTCCTTGTTTGACTATGACAACCTTGTTTCTGTGTGTGTTTCTTTGTGCTTACTAATCACTTAAAATTACTCATGTTTACCAATGGACCAAAACAACCTCGACTCAGATATGACGTTAATTTATTACAAACGATCCTTAAAAGTCCCCAATCTAGAGGAGGCAACACAAACATATTATTATATCCAACAAATGAATATGCAGCAATGTTCTAGCCTGTTTTTGAGAATACTTACTTAGTCGTCAAACGTCAAAACGTCATGGTATTTACTTTTAGATAAATTAATTAAAATAATGTATTAATGACCATCCTTATGAACTTTAAGGGGATGAAAACACTAACAGCAAGAGCAGACTTAAATGTCACCTAATATACTTAAGAAGAAGCATATACCCCACATATATAATAAACAAAACTTACATATTGATTGATGAATGGTTCGTTTATTAATTACTTACAACAAAGGAGACAGTGGTCACAGCTTTAACTCATTACTCACCACTAAATTTTATTATAAGTTACCTCTGTTTTTCATAAATAGCTAAAAGAGAAAGTTAATATCGACATTTTTATATGTTAACTTATAGGTTTCACATGCATTTAGAAAAAAAAATTAAATAGCATTAATAGAGAAAAAAAAAATGTGACAGGATCAAAGCAAATAAAGATTTCAGTATTGCGTATTTAGCGTTTTGTATATTTTCATGGAATTTAAAAATTGCTAAGAGCAGCTATGAATAAATAACTTCACTCAGCACAACACTGACAAATTTACTAACTTCAGAAAAGAGTATTTTTGGGCAAATTTTTGTCACATTCAAAACTATGGGTTTAACAAATAAGAATACGACATGCTGTGAATGTGGACAAATAACAAGGTACTGAAAACAAAGGTTATACTGATGTAGAAATCTAGATTAAAAACATCAAATTCATTTTACAAAAGTGTCACTATAAAAAAATGAGACCTTAGAAAAAGCACAGACTCCATCGCTCTGAGGTTTCTTAGGGAGATTTTTTTTAACCTTTGGTTATACTTTGGGCCTACATGTCAGACCTTGATGTGCCTTTTTTGACCTTTTAAATTCACAGCAACGGAAAATCTGCACCTACATATACAATCCAGGTGCAGCTTAAAAAGTGCATAAAATAAGAAAGTACAACAGTACATGACAGAGCAAATAATTAGTTTATGTGCTACAATGCATTTTTCTGCACATTTATGTAGTATTTGGAGAGACAAGCTCCATCGATTAAAAGGAAACCAGGTGTTATGACCATCATTATTATCATTATCATTATTTGTATTTTTTAAGTTTGTTTTTAAATCACTAAAAATATTCCACTACAAATAAAACTTTACCTAACTAAAGCATGTAAGTATTATTGAATACTGTACCTAAAGTATTAATAGTAAAAATAAGTCCTTGTTAGTATTTAATCATTACGTATAATATTTTTGGATTAATATTACTGCATTAATGTGCATGTTGCATTTTCCTGCTGTATTTGTTTAACACTGCACATTTTAATTACTTTATATACCTTTGGGAGCCTTTGAGCGTTGCATCATATTACATAATATCATCATATGTTTGTACTGTTGCTATATGAAGTCAACAGCTCAGAAAAACAGCCCTGTTCATTAGTTCATCACAGAATTAGTTGCAAATAACAAGTAAAGGTACAGCATTTTTACATATTAGCATAAACAATAGAATATAAATGACAGTGGAGGCTCGGATATGTGTTAATTTTCTCACTCATAGCTTGTTCCGACTAAAACCACTTCCAAGTAAAACTGTGAATGATTTTACCACATTAGCCCCACCCAGTGAACTCACCTCACCTCCTGAGTTTATCAGTTTTATTTCTCTCTGTTCAATGTCACTGTACGGGAAAGGGAAACTAGAAACACGTCCATTTAATTTTTTTTTTTTTTGGG
>JAPTGZ010000026.1:22198115-22215748 GCA_029814645.1 Fowleria isostigma | reverse complement strand
CGTACGTAATGTAAATTCGGCAAGCTGTTTTACGTACGTGTACATATTAAACCGCAACGTTATTGACGCACAGGTTGAGAAGAAGCGGAGTGACTGTTTAGCCAATCAAAATGCAGAACACAATGCACGATGCAAATTTGTGAAGTAGCGAAACCGTGTTATAGCGAGGGATTACTGTACTCATTTGTGCTTAGCACTGTCTCTCGAGGTACTTATATTTAAAGTATCAAAAGTAAATGTGCAGAATGACTCCTTTTAGCCTGTTACACTATTACTCCTTTCCCACTGGCCAAAAAACCTGTTTAAACCCGCTAACAATTGGCTTTTGGTGGCAGTGGAAAAGGTGCATCGACCCGCATCAAACGACTCGGCTAGTGACGCGGGTTAAAATTGCCTTTAATCGGCTTGGCTCCGATCGGTATGCGGTGGGAACGCCAGTACCGGGTCAACCCGCCAGTTTACGTGATGACATAGATTACGTGATGTGTCATAACATCATGCCAGTCGTGTCTTATATCACATGCAACAACAAAGCTCTACCTGCATTCAAATTAAGACTGGATTGAGAAACATGTTGCAGCATTGGCAAGATAACGAGATTCATGAACGACCATTTTGAAGACGGACAAAAGCGTAAAACAAGAAAGGACACTGCCCAGCGCCTGACTCGCTTCCGTGTTGATCTGATTGTTTACTTCCTTGAATTCTGTCACACTTGTGATATCGTCATCAACGCGATCCCAGCATGGTGACATCACCAGATGCACAGCGGGGGAAGCGGGGGCCACGTAGCTTGCCAGCAAGGGTCACAGACTCGGCTTTTTTTTGGTCAATAGAGAAAGGCCAAATGCTGATTGTTAGCGGGTCGACGCAGGTTTTTAAAACGTGGGTCAACCCGCTAATTTTAGTGGAAAAGTAGCTTAAGATTGTTTAATGCAATATCTAGTACCAATTTTGGATACTGTTAGGTAAGTTATTCATGTAATACAATTTAGTGTATCATACCATATAACTATACTATCTTGTATCACTATAATCCCAGAATCTCCCTTGGGTTTTCAAAGGGCTTTCCTTCTGTGTTAATTCCAAGTGTGTGGATGTCGTAGGTGCACAGGTTGGGGGTTTTAACAGTCCTTCTGTGATTGAAATGTACATTTTTGAAACTGAAATATACAAATTCACATTATTTTTGGATCATTATTATCTATGTGTGCAAAACCATCAGGTCTGGGAAAAGGCACTCAATTGTAACGCTTTCCACATAATTTTACATTAAAATGGCCAAGGAGCTGCCCAGAATGTCTAAACTACGTACTAGTGGGGGAAATGTTGTAATTTGTAAGTATATACTGTAGAGAAGTGGAAAGTATAATACTGCCCTCGGAGATGTATCAGAATTGAAATATTCAGTACGTCAAAATGGAAATACTTAAGTAAAGTACAAATATGTCAAAACTGCACTTAAATACAGTACTTAAGTTGCTTTCCACACCTGGTTTTGGAGGATCAGATGTATGTCATCAATTTTCAGCTGTAATCTTTATGTTTTATTTGACTACCTCATCTCAGGTGCAGTTCTGTGATTGACCTCGGTCTTCTTTGCTCTCTGGATTTCTACCCTCTGTTGAAGGTTCCGAAGCTTATACTCTGCATGTAACACATGTGTCATCTTGTTTCGTGATCACCTTAGTGACTATCAGAGTGTGAGGTGTGTCGGTGGCCTTATTATGCCTGTGCTCTGCTATGTTTGGGTGAGCCTGACTGTTCCTGCGCTGCGGTGGGCTGCAGCAGAAAATGCACATTTTTCCAAACTCTCGTGGTTAGTCTAGTTGCCAGGGTTTGGGGGAGATTTTATAAGGTTTTCATTATTTTTCATATTATTTCTTTCCGACATTAAACAAATGAAGCAACACATTCAAGTCCAGTAAAACCCTATACTGTATAAACGAAGGTATGTGGCTGGATAAGCAGTCGCTGTGGCTGGGAGCGCAGATGCAGGGATGTTTTGTGAGCTGGAGAAAGAGGCTGCTTTGGTGGTGGTAATAGGATTAGGCAAAGGACACCCAGGGACAGGCTTATATGTTCACTTGGTTGGTTGTCAAAACTATCTCAAACACAGAAAGTACAACAGACATAATGGCATCTTTTGACACATTCAGGAGGGCAACTTAATTGAAAATATAGACTTTATTGTTCTATCTTACAATACAAAACCAACTGAGACCTAAATCTTTTGATTAAAATCTAAAAATGCCTTCTCTTACATTTTTCTATAACAGTATAAAATCCTCAGAAATAAATATTTTGTATTTACAAAAATTTCCAAAAAAAAAAAAAAGTAAATATTCAGTGCATGACCAAAAACGAAATGGTTTTACAGGAAAACAAGCGAAGATGCAATATTTCTGTTTTTAGTAAGAGTTGGGTTTGTGTCAGTTTATATTACAGGGAAATGCAACATATCTCTTGACTTGACACTAATGATAGTGAATACATAGCCACATACCGGTGTATATGTCATTCACCAAATTTAGGAGTGACACCATTATAAATATATTTATATATTTTAGTATTTACAGCATTTTGGTTCCCTTAGCTGATATACATGATTACTTTTGCAGAGGCTGTATTCTTCTAAATAACATTATCTTTAACATACTACTCTTTACTGCCTGTAGTTTGAAGAAATACACCCTTTGCCCATTATAAACCTGGAGCAGTCTCATGCTACACTCATGTATAATCTGAAATTTAGTGTATTTTCTGTCACTACACATCAGAGTGCCATCGGTTTTCAGTCCAATACCATGCTTATGATCTACACGTCACATTTCGTTTATTTATTTAATCCTGACTCCACAAAATTGCCAAACACTACCTAGTCAACTCATAATATTCAGTGTATTGATGATACATTCAAATTATTTGCTTCACTAAGACTTGTTTAGACAGCTCCAGGTTATGGCTACGTTTCTGTTTTGCTTGGCGATGGCTGGTTCCAGTCATGTAACATCAGGACCATCTTGTGGTAAGTCAGAGTGACAAATCAGAGTTGAGGTGTATTCAGCTCCAGAGAAATCTAAACAAAATGGGCAAGTGTGGTGAGGAAATTATAAGAGGTTGGGCTGCATCCAGCGCCTAAGTATACAACTTGGGGAAAAGACAGCCCATCCCAGGAGATAAACTTCACACAGTTTCATGTGAGAGAAGCCAAACTTCAGCTTAAGAAAGCAAAACACAGATTTTTTAAATAACTGCCCCCTTGTTCGAGGTCTTCACGAGTTTATGAGAGAACATGTTTGTGGCTCTCTGGCCACAGAAACATCTGTGAAACATTGTGTCCAGTTTCTGCCCTCAGTGGGAGAGGACGCTCTAGTAGTACCTGGTTACAGCAATCGATTCTCCACCACATAGCTTTGTCTGTTTACTTCTATTTCTATTTATCCACAGTGTAAACTTTTGAGGGTTGTGGATGATTTCCAGTCTACATGGATAAATGTAGTGTTTAAATACCCTCATAATACTGTAAAGCATCCAAGACCAGGAGCAAGCACATAGAGTATACTCCATCGGTACCCTGTTCATATATTTGTGCTTTTCTCCACCTCTCCTTGACTGATTGATTTTTCTTTTTTTTTGTGCCTGTAAGTTCCCTGTTTTAATTTACCTGCCTTGAAGCTTTTCTGGCTTCTATACTTTAACCTTTTCAAAGCACCTGCACACTAGCGGCATTCTCAGCCAACTACACGATTTCCTAAGAAGTTCTTTTCTCCTGATAAATGCCTTAAAATTCCTAATTTTCCACTTGTGATCATAGACACTGGTGTAACGTCCGTGTACTAGTGCAGTTCAGGCAGCTCACATGACAGCACCAGTGAAACGTGCAGTGGCATCGCTCAGTCACACTCTCAGTCCGGGTCTTATATCCACGTCCACAGCATAGCAGCTCACATCCATCCAGGCCTGGAGAAGAACTGTTGCATGTTCTCCCTGATGTGCCCAAAGTGCCCGTTTTGCCATTGTAGGAGCAGAAATTTGGGGATTTTTCAAAATATACAAGGTCCATGGCAGACGGAGGTTTGTGAGCCGGGTTTTCTGGTTCCAAATGTCGGGGGTCAGCTCTGTGAGAGGCTCGGTTGCTGCCCTTGTTGGCATAAACTACTCTAGAAGCACCATCAAAACGGTCCTTTAAGAAGTCTCCTACTGTGCGGAAGCTGGGCAGACGCATCCAACAGGTACGCACAGTGCAGGAGCCTGACATGCCGTGGCACTTACACTCCTGATGCATCTCTGATGATACAGTCTGCAGAGAGAAAAGCAAAGGTAACTGATGAAATGCATTTGAAATGTGAGCTTTTATCAGAAAACCTGCTGAAGTACCGTGTCCTTACCATTCTACCAGCTTCATTGTTGTGTAGGTTGGTGAGGTAGCGCAGATCTCTGCCCCTCTCGCTGGAGTCCACAAATTCACGGCTGAACATGCGGCCAAAGTCCACATTGTCACTGCAGCCCCCCCAGTGCCAATCTGGCCCTCCGGGGCCTCGCCGACGGTAATCACATGTGCATGACTCTATGGCTCCTTCTGAGCAGGAGCGAGCCACAGCATGGGTCACCCCTGCACTAGTAATGGCAAATACAAACGCCGTCTCCCGGCAACCTGAAGAAATATCAAAACTTCCTTTCAGAATCTGATCCAGCCTTCTGGGCATAGATTTGGCACCCATTTTGACCAAAATTGGAAAATATTTTGAGACAAAGCCTTTAAATGTGTATAAGAGATTCCATTACATCCTGCCTAAATTGCCCAAATATTGCCTGATGAGAAAGAAAAGAGAGGCTCACCACGGTTGACAATTTTGCCAAATATTGCCGGGCTGTGGGTGGTCGGGCAGTTCCAGCGGCGGTTGCGGAACTGCCACTTGCACTCCTTTATGGCAGTGTGCAGTCCAGCGGCGATGGCATGCAAGATGCCAGGATTCTGCCGAATCAGCCGACGCTGGCGACGACTCAGGAGGGCCAGGCTGGGGTCCAGGACCAACTGCACGTTCTTGGAATTGGTGAGGAGGTTGGAGGAAGAGGCCACATTGACAATACCCCTGGCACAACACAAGGACAAAGGAAATCAGAGTCCAGGAGCTGGCATGTTATGCATATAGCTCTTTCTGTGACCCTTTAAACTGATGTTTCTTGGCATGTCATGAGTTTTGTTCCATTAAAATAACAGTTTTCATTATGTCCTACAATAATGGACAGTGACACATGCTGTTCTAAGAACAGGGGGAGACAGTGAGTCGCTGAGTCAAAATGCACGTTTCAGACTTAGCCAACATAAAATGAAACTATACTATTTGGTGTATGACGATACGTTATGAGTCACTTGGAAAAGAACTATATACAAATACCTGTTAGATGCATAAGTAGATGATGTAAGCATATTTGTTAAATATTTATTATAAGGCTAAGGCTGACTTACAAGAAAGGATGAGTATTACAAAAAAGATATCCTCTTTGATACACATCCATCTGCAAGTCATATTCATACTTTCTGTGACTGAGAAAAATGAATGAAACACTTAACCACATGAGAGTAGTGGTTACATAGATCATTAAGATCTAATCTTAATTGACCATCCTAAATCAGCTAACCAAGAGGAGGCCTCCTGGGGCCTTTCATGTTAACAATGTGCATGGCTTTCTGCCAAAAATAAATAAATAAAATTGTGTACTTTATTTTAAAAAAATAAAACAAAATAATGATCTAGATGTACTTATACAAAAGTAACTTAACGTCATCTCACAGAAAAATCAATCAATCTGAAACACTGTCACATCATATCATAAAATCCTCTGTTTAGTTTGGTCAAAGTGTCCTGTTTTTATGTGTCCAAATATGGCACCTGTGATTCTTCATATTCACACTAAACTATTTTTGAGCCACTGAACAGGATATAAATGTGCTCATTTTGGTTGTCAAGTTTCAGAACATTTCTACTTTGAGCGTTTCATTTCACATGCTGTGTAATTTTCCACTTTATCTACCGGCAGTTTCAGTGAGACTTGTGTGTCAACATTTTTGATTCATGTTCAGTGTAATGCTGTGTCTCCTGTTAACCATTATTATCCGGAAAAGCGGCCGAGTCTTGGCCTGTTAGAGGACTGACCCAGACAGTAGTGTGGTGAGGCCTGGGAACATTAATAATATTCTCGTCTTTTGGATGTTTTTGACATTCCAGGACTCCGCGGTTTCTCGCATATTTTTTTCCCCTCTATTCGTTGTTTCTTGGATTTCATCTGACATTTGAAATATTTGAAAACGCTCTGACGTTGTGCGCAAATACTATTCATCTCCTGATGCCGCAAAATCAACCCTATCTTTTGTCATTTCTGCCCACAGTTTATGGATTTAAAACACAGAAAACGGCACAGCCTCTAATCCATTTCATTTTTGTTCTCCATGACAAAATAGCTGGCGCTGACGGGTTTGTTTTGGGCCATTGTATACGTGTGTGGACTGATGGACAATATTAGATCAACACAGCTCACGATGAGAACTTGTATTCTTTTCAACTATGAAATAAATCCATATTTAATTTATCCCACATTGGCCTTAAAATGTTGTCTCGTGTTCAAACCACAATGTTGAAATGACAGAGTCAGGGAGAAAGAGAGAGTAAATTTAATCTACCGCAAATAAAAACTGTAATTACTACAAACTTAATTGGTTTATCGTTTAACAGATAGTCTACTGCCGCAGTTTGCGCTGAGGGCGCAGTAAATTAAATAGAAAACTGTAAAATGGGTTAAAGCTGAGCTCACGTAGAGTAACTTGGAAACGACGCCGCTAAAACCCACCTGCCGTAAAATCCTGCAGTGGCTTTTTTTTTTTTTTTTTTTTTAAGGATGAACAGAAGTTGTGAGCAGTGCCAAAACTAACACATTATTTAGAGTAGCGTAGAATTCGGTAGCCCAATAAAATACTTTCATATGTTGCGTACTTTAAAGCGGCTTTTTTTTTTTTTTTTGACGCTGGTAATTGAACGCGTCCACCTTTACGCACAGTGTCAGTGAACTCACCACCACCGGCCGCTGTTGTTGACGGCCCCTGTGCCAGAGAGCGAAGACACCAGTAGGATGCAAGCGGCTTTCACTCCCAACAGCAGCGCTAGACTCCTCATCGTGTCTTCAGTTCACATGTGAGGAGGAAAACGTCACATTTACACTGTAAGCACGTCCTTATGGATTTCAAACATATAAAATTAACCTACAGTTTATTCCCTCCCCAAAAAAAACGCACGACACAAAATATTGCAAATTCCAAGAGAAATAGAAAAATCAATCAAAATTCACTTTCAGTTTAAAACAAGTAAAATTAACTGTGGAAAATGCCTGGTTTTATTACCAAATGACGCATCGGTTACCACATTATTTCCATAATATTGATAATTGTGTTATTATAACGGCCTGAATTCTGCATATAGACTACTCACCACGCCACAGTCCGGTGAGGCGACTTGAAAGGTGAAAGAAGCAGGCAGCCTTAATTGACTTAAATGGATCTGGAGTGGAGACAGGTTGCTAAATGATCTGAGTCTCCAGGAAGGATGCTACTGCTGCTCCAGTCCTCTTCACTCTGTCTCTCTCAGTGATGCTCTGCACGGAGCATTGAACGCGTGGGACAGTCCCGAAGACTTGATCCCCTCGGTGACTGATAGGCAACACATTCTTCTCTTATTGAGCGCTACGAGGGGAATAAAAAAGGGATTTGCTGCTCTCATCTCCCTCTGTTTTTTTCGGACCCTTTTCAATAGGATTGGAGGGAGGGATAGTTAATGCTCTTCATAGGGCGCACAATGAATAAGGAAACACAACTGGGCAGAAAAAGGAGAAAGGAAGAGAAAAAAAATAGGACAATCCTCAGTGTTGCGCATATTACTTGTGGAATCTCACGGTCATCACATAATCATCCCTGCAAATGTGTGCAGCAGAGAGGACTTTCCCACTGGCCGTGCGCTTGCTCCCACATCCAGTGTTGGTCAGAAGAGAAGAGCCCTGACGCACAGATGGATTGGTGCAGATGCTGGGTGCGCCCGGGTTGGTGCTCCGCCGCTGCTCCAAGCTGGTGTCACGGTGCAATACAGTTACAGCGGAATATGAGCTATCTAAAACTGCCCTTTCTACCCGGTGGTTGGATTAGCCTACTCCCTAACCGCATCTCCTCCTCCTTTCTCCAAATACGCTCCCAAAATGTGCAATGACTAAGGCCATTTCTGTGCGTTAGGTTTCCCTTACTAATCCTTTCACAAGTGTACCCCCATTTCTATCCCCTTTATGGAACACATTTCATGCTTTTGCAAGGATGTTTGCAGTTGTTGTTGTTGATTTTTTTTTCCCCTTTTAATATAGATTCTTTTTATGTTCCCTTTTGGAGCCTAAGACGCGTTCACAAGCGCAAAAAAAACCCCAAAAAACTTAAATGGGTTAAAAAGTGACACGATCTCAGCTGTCCTCTAACTCACAAAACGTGGATTATTTAGATGTTCTCTCCTTACGTGGGAGAAATGAAATACGGTTTCTAATCAGAAGTTTGATGTATGATGAACCAGGAAAGGAGGGGGACGAGTAAGAATAAAAACCATTCGAACATCTGGCCTGCAGACCTCCCTCGACGCACATGTAGCCCAGTGTAATCACATCTTGAGCCACTTTGCGGCATCTCCATCTAACCAGACCAGGACTAGGAGCAAGCGTAAATGCCCCCAGACTTCTTCATATTGGTTCATTGCTGAATGTTTCATTATATGACATTTATCTGCTAATTTGCATGTTTCACATAATTCGTGGCAGTGAGTGCAGTCTCTCTCTCTCTCTCTCTCTCTCTCTCTCTCTCTCTCTCTCTCTCTCTCTCTCCGTGTCTTTGCCTCAGATGACAGTAAAAGGAAGTAGGCTTTTGTAAAACGGCTTTAATGACAGTCATCCTACGTTTATACTCCAGCCTTATATGAAGGTGCTCAAACGGGTTTCCTGGAGCAGTCATGCGACACCGAGCAGATTAGAGCTTCAATCCGGATAAGGGGGCCTTTTATATACAAATCAACTTAAAATCACTTTTTAAGCCACTTAGATATACACGCCAAGGCAGAATGCTAATGCACTTTTCATTGCTGAAGCTTAGGGAATGGAAGGAGATTAGATGAATTGGTGTCACTATGCGAACCCCTGTTCGAGGGGGGTTTTAACTTAATTTTATGAAAGTATAGCCTCCATGCATCTTTTGGGTTAGCCAACAGAGGTGTCTATTATAGGAGGGATCGATAGGGAAACTCTGAAATTGTGACATTTTTGTGAGTCTGACCTGTTGATTCGTTTCCATCATTAACCCATAAGGACCCAGCGTGACATTTGTGGCACTTCCCAAATTAATTTTCCTCTGTTTAACCGTCCTTAAATGGTTTTCGTCATCCATTATAATATTATCTTCCGTATTTTGTGATTTTTTTTCTGTGAAAATCAAGTATTTTCCAACATTTAATTCACTCATCATGCAGATGTTCATAAAAGTTTAGAGTTGAGAATTAGTATAACAAAAACAGAGAAAAGAAAAGCACTTTTTTCAACAAGATCTACCATTACCTGAACATAAACTCAGTGTCTCCATCCACTGTCATTGATCAAACTACATGGATTTTACTGGTAAATCGAAGTTGTAGAAGATGACGGTGTTTCCACGGTAACGGAGCCTCTGAACGTCGAAATGGGTCATATTTGATGACCATGAAAAGATGAATACGTGTATTTTACACCAATTATTTATTAGTGGATCAACAGGAATTAAACAATTTATATCAGTAAATGATTTTATGCCTTTTATGGGATAAAAAAAAAGTTAAATATAGAAAAAAAAATCATTTGGGAACTGTCACAAAAGTATTGCTGTGTTTTTATGGGTTAAATGCAAAAACAATAAGGGGGATGTATTCAGTGATGTGTTACCATTGAGCCTGGTTTGAAGGCCTACACACTGCTAATCGAGTGGAAGTTGGACAGATCATAAATCTAATATTTAGTATTTTCCAGTATACATAAGGAACCATATGATAAGTATTAATACGTGATGATGCCATTAAGACATCACATTCCATACTAGTGAATCCATATATGTCACTAGCTTTTAGACATTTTTTCTGGACATGTGATGCAAAAAATGTGAATAAAAACAGACACAAAATTGCTGTAATTTATGCATATAATTTAATATTCTGAAATAAAGTCTTTGGAGTGACAAAGTGAAGTTGTTTCAAAGTTAACAATGAGGAACAGCCGCTCTGATGGAGGTGGTGAGAAGGGGGGGCCACATGACTAAAAACAGTATTGTTGGAGGGTCTGCTTGCGGAGCCGCCTGCCTGCTGCTGCCTCCCTGTTGTACAGTGGAAACAGCGGCTCTCCCCTCCCCCCCATACATCACTTAAACTAGTTCACCCTTTATGAACAAAATCTTCTTTGACTTTCCATTTTTCATGTTACAGAACGCTTCTTTGTTCTCGGAACGCCTGTGCGACACAATCTGCCGTGTCACCAACAAAGAGCATGAATAAACACATTCATATTTAATTTGTTTAATCACTATTTTAGATGGAGGGCACTTCTGCGCAGTGATCAAGTAAAGGTGCCCGTGCGTAAAAGTTTGGATGCGTCATTTTACGCGCGGACAGATTATTATATTCACAAATAATAAAATGATCAACTGGTGGTCCAACTTTCATATTGGCCAATATTTTGCAAACAGTCGCCTGTGGAGGCATCTCCCCTCCCCTCTTTCTCTCCCCCTCCCGTTTACTCTCGCCCCCGAGCTTCTCTATTCTCCGTCTTCACTCTTCGGTCGTTTGGCGGTGCATCGATAATACTCCACTCTTCTTCAATTCTAAGTGAATACGGGACTCGAACACCATTGTTTTAATGTCACGTCGCGAAAGACTTCTAACAAAATGGAGCTATCAAATAAACTCCGCTGGGACAAATTCCTGATTTTGGCAACAGCCCTTATGTCACCTGCATTAAAGTAAGTGCACTTGAGAGCGTCAGCAGAGGAGATGTTACATGCGGTTTGTGACTTCATGAGATTTGGCAGTGGAGTTCATTTTGTGTTTTTGACTTGAGTATATTGTTGCATATTCAGTTTAATCAAACAGCTGCTTTTCATTTCTCACGTTGACTTGTGTGCTATTGAAACACTGGGACCGTCTTTACTGCTTTTTAAACTTAAGTCTAAAATGTGGCAGATTTTTTTCTTGTTCTTGTTCTCCATAAATATAGCCTATATGTATTAGAAATACCCTCTGTTTATGCGACTTTACAGAAAAAAAAATCCTATAAACACAATTGAAAACAGTTTTAATTTAATGTATTTTTAATATCTTCCAAACCCAGAATTACACTACATCAATTACAATAAATATATTATAGATCACATATGTCTTACATTTAGCTGTAATCCCTCAGGTTCCCTAAATTCTAATGTTACCAACCATCTTCCACTGCCACATAATTCTGTGGAATTGACTAATGAACTCCTGAACAAATAAGATGAGCCACCCACCCACTCAACTACCAACCCAACTCTCTCCCTCTTTCTGCTCTGCAGGGTGCTGTGTAATGATATCCTCAGCCTGAAGGTGGCAGGAGATCCAGTACTAACCCCTAACTCGGTGTGCCTGAGGCTGGCGGGCCTCAGTAAGCGTCAGATGCGGATGTGTGTACGGAGTCCTGATGTCACAGCCTCTGCCTTGCAGGGCATCCAGGTGGCCATCCACGAATGCCAGCACCATCTCCGGGACCAGCGCTGGAACTGCTCCTCACTGGAGGGTCATGGCAAACTGCCCCACCACAACATCATCCTCAACAGGGGTGAGATACCGAGGCAAGCCAATGATGGACAAAATGTAACATGGGTTTATGGGTGGAAGGTGTAGAGGTCAAAGAAGGTTCCACAGAAAGACCCAGAAGATGTAGGAAAGAGGTAGAAGTAGTTTGTTAATCGTTCCCAAGTCTCTGAGTATGGATCTTGTGTTCCCAGGTTTTCGCGAGAGTGCCTTCTCCCTGGCCTTACTGGCAGCGGGTGTGGCTCACTCTGTGGCCACGGCCTGCAGCATGGGCAAGCTGCGGGGTTGTGGCTGCGAGGCCAAGCGTCGCCAGGACGATGACAAGATCCGGCTGAAACTCACACAGCTGCAGCTGCAGACCCTGCAGAAGGGTGGGGTAGGCCTCGGCATGACACGGTCATTACCCACTGAGTTGAACAGTCACCATGGCAACCTGCCCGCTAACCTGCGCTCCACCCACCCCTCTGCCCTGCTCAAGCCTTTACCAGATGAGCTGAGCTCTATGCAGGAGACCTGGGAGTGGGGGGGCTGTAGTCATGACGTCCGCTTTGGGGATCGTTTCTCCAGGGACTGGCTTGACTCCCGTGGTTCTCCAAGGGATATCCACGCTCGCATGAGGATACACAACAACCGGGTGGGACGACAGGTGATTGACAGCCTTATTCTCTGAGTGTTTAGTGTGTCCAAAGTAAATCAGCACTACATTTCTAATCTGCCTCCAACGTGTACCTTTGTCCACAGGTAGTGACTGACAACATGAAGAGGAAGTGCAAATGCCATGGGACGTCAGGGAGCTGTCAGTTCAAGACCTGCTGGCATGTGTCCCCAGAATTTCGGCTTGTTGGTTCTCTACTTAAGGACAAGTTTCTGTCAGCCATCTTTGTCAACTCTCAAAACAAGAACAATGGGGTTTTTAACCCCCGAGCAGGGAACGGTGCCGGTGGCAGCACAGGGGGACTTAACGGAGGCCGTCGTCGAAGCATGTCCAGAGAACTGGTGTACTTTGAGAAGTCTCCAGACTTCTGTGAGCGTGATGCATCCATAGACTCTCCAGGAACACATGGTCGCATCTGCAACAAAACCAGCTACAGCACAGACAGCTGCAGCTCCCTGTGCTGTGGCCGTGGACACAACATCTTGAAACAGACACGAAGTGAGCGCTGTAACTGCAGATTTCACTGGTGCTGCTACGTGCTGTGTGAGGAGTGTCGTCTCACAGAATGGGTCAATGTGTGCAAGTAGATTACAAATCCTTCCGTCCTAACTGCCTTTACCCATCCAGGACTCAAGATGGCGAGCCTGTCCCTCCTTCGCCCACTCCTGTTGTTCCAGCATTTGTTTTTCTCCTTGTGTAACTCTCCAAGTGACTCTGTTTATCCCCTCTTTCCTTTTTTTTGCTCCATCATCTGGGATCTATTTTCTCTTTGTAGCCGCTGTTATTCTCAAAATGCCAAGTCAGAGATTGAAGAGGTGACTCATGTCATTTGTCTTGCAATGGTCTGTTTAGACGCTGCCCTCTCAGGCATGAAAGCGGCCTAAACCCATCTTTTCTATTGCACAGAGCAAAGAAGAGCCGAGGCAGAGAAACATTTCTTTTTAAATGTTTTTGTGCTGATTAATCTCATTTTGTACAGTACGCGTGTATTTTAATGTGTACATGTATATTTGTAAATCTGTTATTAATATTATTGTCATGGAAGATTTTGTCTTTTTTTTTAGTTTGTTCTGAGAGAAAAAACTCTCAGCAGTCCCATCACAGTTTATCTTAGACATTACTCTAATGTTTTCCAAGATATTTACACCATTTGTATATTTTGCATCGTTTTTTTGAATCTGCCTCCAACAAGGATTTTACTAAATATAGAAGACATGAGTGAAGACTGTGTATTTGTAGTTTTTGAAAGACTGACACATTTAACTGGAAGCTTTTTCACAGAAGCAATGCAAAGAACGCACAAGACATTCACTGTATAAGCTTATCATAACTTGAATACTTGATAGGAAGTTAAACTATCACTGTAGCAGTAGTAATCAGAGCATGAAAAACATGACCGCTGGGTCAGTGATGGTCATGTTTCTCAAAAGTTCATATCAACATTATGACAGAGATATGTTTTCTCTGGAGATAACTGTGATATGATGTGTGACACTTTACTATGAAATCATGACTGAACTCTTGTTATTCTGTACTTGCTTTTCTTCATTTTGTCAGTCTGAGCACGCCGCAGATTCTTCCCACATGTAGTACATGTCAAAATGAGAGATGGACTTGCTTTAGTCTACAACTGATGTTGATGAACGTGCATGTGTGTATGAGGGTGTGTGTCTGTTGCCGTGTAAATAGGGTGTATGCTCTATGCTCTGCTTTAGGAGGTGAGAGCCTTTTTTATGGCCATTTCATTCTGAGAGAAGGACTTTTTATGGCTACAGGATATTGTTTCCTTAAAGTATGACTTTTATTACCAGAGAGAAGCATCAAGAGAGAGAAAGAGTGGGGGTGATTATACCAGTCTTTGCTGTGCGAGCATCTGAGGGGATCATCTGTCCAGAGTTCATAGCCAAGGAAGGGACTCACCAAACCACGTGTTTCTGGGACACTGTGCCCCTGTTACCTGGGATACAGACTCCACAAACACAGACACATAAGCACATGCATGTATTTATGTACAAAGACACTTCCCATGCAGAAATGCTGACAGTAATCCACAATCAAAAACATGCATGCTGGTGTGCACACTGTAACTGTCAGACGGTGACTCCTGGTGAGTGATTTGCACTCACATTCTAGTTACACTGCAGATTTAGCAATACACAAATGTCAACACCTGCCTGGATTTACGACCACAGCACATCACAGAGGTATCTTAAATGATTCAAACTGTCTCCATATTGTGTCTGCTGGGAAAACCTCCTCTGCTATAGGATTTAATACCCATTAAGATTTGTTTGTATGGACTCTGGTAAAGATCTCTGGACTCCTAAGGAATGGCAGTGCCACTGGCTAAATTGTGCGGCATTTAGTGATGGAATAAAATAGAAAGAGTGACTGGTATGATATGATAAGGCTCTGGTTCTGGTTTGCATTTCTTCATTCCTTTATCATTTCACCCTGGAGCGGTTGCAAAAGGGAATTTCCTGTCACTGTTGTCTCCCATGTGTGAGACAGAGGTTGGTGGACAGCCTAGGATTGCTTTCTCTGCTGCTTTGTGCTCTTTTTCTCTTCTTTCTCATTCTTCCCTTCAGTGCAGCAGACATAGACACATGCATAGCAACACATTGACTGCCCCCTGAGTAATGACAACCAGACTGGGCTGAAATTAAAGAGAGGGAGGCAGAGAGAGGAAGTACGAAGAGATAAAAGTTACCCACTTTGATTGACAGGATGATTATATGTATAAAGTAAGGCGATTTAGTGTGTTTAGTTGGATATAAAGATGTGGAGATAGATCCTCGCTGTACGTACAGCGGAGATGCTGTAGCAAAGGACAAACAGGGTATGAAGAAGGGGGTGAATAAAGTGTACTCTGTATAAATACATGCCTCAAAACATCTGCTTCTCAACTCCCCTTTCATTTTTGATGTGGGACAGGGAGAGAAAGAGAGCGGGAGAGAAAACACAAGGAGCCAGCTACCCAGAACATCAAAGCCCCTGCCCTCAACGCGCAGGCCCTCATTAGTTCAGCTAGCAGAACCAACGAGACTTGTGATTGTGTTTGCTGGGGTGCACGCTGGCAGACACTTCAGAGGAAAGGCTCCTTTAAGTCATAACTCCCCACCCCACCTCTCCTACCACTACCCGAGCCCGCTGTAACCCCCCTGTAACCCTCTCCAAAGTCCCCGCGCACACAAACTCGGCAGGCTCCCCCACCATCCACTCCACCCCATAATCTGGTCTGCAGCTGCAAACATCTGCTCCCCTCCTTATTCCTCTGCCTTCACCACTGAATTGATAAACACATCTATCACTGGACCACTGACTGACATGCAACAAAGAGGAAGAGGGAGAGAAATGTTTGGTTCACCTAGATCTGTGGTGCTGGTCTCTGGGGTGTCATTTGGTTTTATGGGTTTCTTTTCAGATGGTTGATAGGTAAAACCCACAATTACACACACACACACACACACAGTGGAGCTATTTACATGTAGCGGGGTTACGTAATTAAACTGCAATATAAATGTTAGTTAGGGATGGGAACTAATAACATTTTATCTATATCAGCTGTGATCATCAATCCAGTTCTTTATTGACTCCCTTATTAGTCACTGATCAGTTGTTTTTGTGGGAAAAAGTAATCTCAAACAGGTTTTCACCATCACCTTTTTTTATTCTTATTAAGGGCATGTGCATTACTTATAAGTATCAAAGCCCCTATGTTTTACTGTTGATTAATTTGGAAAAAAAAAAAAAAATTATAACAATTTTAAAAAGATCGATCAGAGAATGTGGAGATGGTCTTTGATTCCAATTTGTAGTTGCAGTTACTGATGAAAACTTTGTAATTAAATTCTAGTTACTAATCAAACTACCTGTTATAATATAGGGGTTAAGTGCAAATTTGTACTTTTATGTGAGAAGCTTTGCCTCTGTAGAATATAACAATAATTATGTTACTATGCATCTTTTCTGCTGTGTAGAAATGTCCTCTTGGCACATTTCTGGACAAAGAAGGTCACTAAAGCTGATGGGTACAATACCTTGTTTCAGAGACAATTGTCCGATTTACAGGGACTGGTTGAATGTGTGTTGAAGATTTATACTGATCACTTAGTTGAAAACAATAAAGATCCTTCAAGGGTAATGAATTATTTTATTCTGAAAACATCTACATTACCAAATAGCAACTGAGTAATTTGTAACCAGTAATCCTTATTCTCATCTCTCTACTTGGAGGGAAAGGTGTAATACATACATGCATTACATTAAGTGTAATACATAATTGTGGTTATGGTGACCTCTAAATTTCTGTGACTGAGTGGGTTTTTTATTGTATGTTTTTGAATGTGAACGCAGCAATGTGCATCGCTGTTGTCCAAAACAAATTTCCCACATCAGACAATAAAGTTTATCCTGATCCTGAGATAAAGGTTAACATGTAAGAGAACAAACGCATATTTAAGAGATTTCATAAGTTTTTCAATTAGCAATTAAAGTGCCTATAAAATTAGTAACGTATCTACGCAAGCATCATTATGCTCTAATAAAACACATAGAGCCATCAAATGGAGATTTAGGTCATTTTTCTTATTAAAAACAAGCTAGGCCTGTTTCACTGTTAATGTCAATCATGTTCCTTCACAGAGGAAGCTGAATGTGTATCATTGTCAAATATTTAAATATTATATATGAGAAAATACTAAACTTAAATGGATTAAAAATAGTATAATACTGATTTCACTGCCCTATGAGTAAAATGCTGCCAGTATAAAAGTAGTGAAACTTTACCAAATTTAAGCCCATAATAAAGAAAAAAATGTAAAAATGCTGGCTACAGTTTCCAAGATACAGTATTGGATCAAAGTATAAAATTCAGCAAATTAAGGTTAAAAGTTTGTCTCAGAGCTACCAGATCTACTTCAAAACACTGCACATTACAATGCATTCACTTTCTAGGTTATTTCATGTGGGAGATTTAAAAATCTAATGTATAAATGCACATAAACCTATGTGTGTGTATGTGTGTATAGGTGTGTGTGTGTGTGTGTGTGTGTGTGTGTGTGTGTGTGTGTGTGTGTGTGTGTGTGTGTGTGTGTGTGTGT
>JAPTGZ010000026.1:22121836-22139042 GCA_029814645.1 Fowleria isostigma | reverse complement strand
TCATTTACATTTTTTTTTAGATTTTTAAAAATTAAAATAAAATGATTTTTTTTTTTAAATTTAAAAATAATATAAATTAAAAAAAAAAATTAAACAAAGAAATAAAATATATTTAAAAAAATTATAAAGAAAGAATAAAGAAAATGTATTCTTTAATCCTATTGGTTTGTATGTGTTGTGGTCACCTCCACCTATCACAGCCTCTGTTACATTTGAAAAAACAGAACTGTTCTAATGGTCGTCTATATTAGTGATATAACAGAGGTGTCAAAACTCATCATTAAAGGTATGGGGGTCATCGAATGTTGTCTTTATGAAGGAAAGAGTTAATAAAGCCTTAACCATGTTTTCACCCCCAGGTGCTTGGATTAATTGAGCAGTCGTAGGTGCACATTTCAGTTCAGTGTGCTTTGACATCCTTGACTCAGTGTATTCTGCGTATGTGTATTTCCTCAGGTATGTTATCCCATCAGCTCAAACAACATGTGATTGATGGGGAGAAAACTATTATCCAAAACCCAACGGACCAGCAGAAGTGAGTAAACACAGTAGGTGCTTGTAGTTTTGTGCATGTTTTCGTTCATCAGTGGGTAACCGTTTCACTTCATATTTGTAGAAAGGACCACGAGAAGGCTGAGTTTGAAGTGCATGAGGTGTATGCGGTGGATGTTCTCATCAGCACCGGAGAAGGGAAGGTAAGAGGATAATGAGTATTAACCCAAATTTTCCACTTGATTTAGGAAATTTGACAAAAGCAGAACACGAAAAACTTGTTTTATATTGCACCTAAGGCAAAGGATGCAGGCCAGAGGACCACCGTTTACAAAAGAGATCCCAACAAGGTCTACGGCTTGAAGATGAAGACGTCCCGTACCTTCTTCAGTGAGATGGAGAGACGCTTCGATACGATGCCCTTCACTCTGAGGTTACATCTGGCACCATGGGCACTGTCTTAGGCATTTAGATTTGTAATAAATTATCTAAAAACCTGATGTCTGAAGTTCATCATGTAATTTTTTGTCTTTTTAGAGCGTTTGAGGACGAAGGAAAGGCCAGATTGGGTGTGCTGGAGTGTGCCAAACATGAGCTGCTGCAGCCATTCAGTGTACTGCATGAGAGAGAGGGTGAGTCACACATATGTACACATCAGTCAGTGTCGACACATTCACTGGAATAGTTGAAGAGAGTTGGTAAACTTTCTCAGAATATTAACTTGTGTGCACTGCTACTTGGAGTTTTAAGAGCATCACCAGTCCCTGTAGCCAAACATTGACACCACTGCAGACCCCCGGGTTATTATGTAATCAAAGTATGATCGATAACTATGGTTATATTCCCCAAAGTTGCACCAAGATGTGTTTTATCAGTTGTATAGTAAATCATATGACAGCATACTGATCAAACACATTAATGCTGATATAACATTGACATTACATGGAAAATGTACGAAAACTGTCATTTTATGGGTCAAATTGGGTTATCCTTTTCCTTGTAAGGCCATGCTGAAACAGAATCAGTAATTTAGGACTTATTTACGTCATGAAATTGATATAAAATACAATATTAGAGTCCTCTCATTACCGATGAGCAGCTCATGCACTTGAGGGGTAAATTGTGCTTATTTTAAAACATAAGGTGAATCTATTAATTGAGTGTACACTCGCTCACACCGGCCTTTTAACTAGTGTCTTATATTTTCTGAGGCTATCTTGCATTACCTTGGCTCCAAGGGCCTTGGTTTTAGACAACACTGGACCTGGAATCCCTGACTTAGAGCTCCAGGGTCCTTGACTCTCTGGAGTGTCTCTGTAGGTGTCTTGTGATTCCCTACCACTCGATTTTTTTCTGGCTTGGAAATATTGCTGAGCTACTTCCTCATGCATGCATTTCCCACAGTCTGCTGTCCACGTTTTATCAGATTTCCGAATTGTGCAGTGGATGCAGCGAGGCTCAGAGCTTGAGGTGAAGTTACACATTAAGCAGATGGTTTAACTTCTATCATATTAACATGCGTTTGCATTTATTAGCACTTGCTCCATGAAGCCCAGCTGAGACTGATGAGACTTGTCAATGTTTTTGCAGTTGATTAGTTATGAAACAGATTATCTGGTCAGTGCAAAAGAAGGCAGAGAGGGACTCAAGAGTTATTGAAGTGAATTAGTAAGATTTCTGCTTCTTAATTTGATAATAACACAAAAAAATGTGAGAATCGCATGCATCAAAGTGTAGAACAAATCTGTCTTTAATAGTCTGTGCTTTTCCCTAAAGTCTGTTCCAAATAAATCCTCTCATAGTGTTTGTATATAGTTTGGTCATATACAGGGTTCCTATGGGGTCTTAAAAAGTCTTGAATTTTCAAATCTGCATGTAATACCTTAAAAAAGTCTTTAATAGGTATTACATTTGATTTGGTATGTCTTAACTTAGGTTGACATAAACTGTCATAAATGTGTTTAAATGTGTCTGGAAATGTTCAAGCCACAAAGAAACCAACATTAGTCTACTGAGTTACACACGTTCCAACGTGACAATTTATATTAAAATTAGGAACCGTTTATCACTACTGTTACAGCCCCCAGTGACAAATGACTCGGAACAGTATGAATCAAGGTGTTAGAGGAAATTAATACATTTTCCTAAATTCTAGGAGTCACAAATTTTTGACAATATGGCCATGAAATAGGTATTAAATTCTGTTCTCAAAGGTCTTAAAAAGGTCTTAAATTGTACTCGTAAAATCCTGTAGGAATCTTGAATATAGTTTTTTTGTATCTTAGTCCATGCTTAAGGTTTATGTATTATTATTGTTATGTTATTATGTAATCCTGGATACATCTACACAGATATATTTTGTACCACAACTGACTTTTAAACTACTTTTCTTTTTTCTTTTTTTTCTTTTTTTTTTACAATATCGTTTCTCAGGTGAATTCGTTGCCCAGTTCAAATTCACCGTTCTGCTCATGGCAAATGGACCACTAAGAATCACCAACAGCCTCTTTGAGCCAGAGCTCTACAAGTCTGAGCATGAAGTGGAGGACCCTGATCTGAAGGTAAAACATATGATGGATGGTATATTGCATCGTCCTTCTGTGAAAGAAGATGAGGATAATGGAACTGCTTCGCAGCACTGGCAGCTGACTCGGCATTTCCCAGCTATTATGTGTTGATGTATTGTGCGCTAAACCCAGTGAGGTTATGAAAGTCAATGATTGTCCTTTTTTTTCCCCCTGCAAAGGCTTTGCTTCAAAGCTCGGCAAGTCGGAAGACACAAAAGAAAAAGAAAAAGAAGGTCAGTTAAAGAATCGTCTAATGCTGTTATATAAGAATATATTTACAAAATGTTTCTAAAATTCCTCTTGTCTTTGTTGTGAAGGCCTCAAAGACTGTGGAGAGTGCAACAGGACAGGCCATGGAGACTGAAGACGCAGAATAGAAGATCTCCAGGGATTTCTACCAGACATCTGACGACCCAAAGAACAGACGTCATAAATCCTTCTGTCCCAGCTGTCTGAGGCATCTGCGGGCGAAGCCGCTGTGAAAATCACCCAATTCAACTGATGTCAGCCTGGGATGATGCTGCTCCTAAATTGTGTCGCTCCGGCTAAAATAAAATACACAATGAACTCACACACATGCCCTCAGTAAATCTCATTGTCCTTCAGACAGCCATTTCCCCTCAACAGTGGGCACGATTCCACTACAAAGGAGGGTATTTTGTACAAGGACTTATCCTCAACTAGACCGTTTCCAACTGACCTTGAGCCTCAACTGTTCTTTCCACAGTAGCTGTAGTGAAAGATAATAGAAAATAAATGAGTTTCACAGAGCGGCCACGGATGATGAATGCACAATAATGTGTCATTGTAATAGTGTGGGACGTACATAATTCATAAACATCACATCATGTCTTTGAAATGAGTGTTAACCTGTTGTGGGCAGAAATGCATAACGCTTATTTAAGCCATGTCATAACCTCTTCACAAGTTAGAAACGCATCATCAGTTCTCCTGACTGTTGAGCGTAATTACTGCATTTATACTGCTCATGCTTCCTGTCTGTACTAGCACATTGTGTATATGTGTAGGAATCTAGGTTACTCAGCTTAAAATTTGTGAAACTGACATCTGAAGACTTCAAAGTTAGTGATTTTAACAGGTAGGAAAAAGGG
Organism: Fowleria isostigma; assembly: GCA_029814645.1. Taxonomy (NCBI): domain Eukaryota; kingdom Metazoa; phylum Chordata; class Actinopteri; order Kurtiformes; family Apogonidae; genus Fowleria; species Fowleria isostigma. The sequence goes on along the minus strand of JAPTGZ010000026.1, from coordinate 22,134,871 downwards.
TTTCTTTTCCTCAGTTGTGGATGGTTTTAACTCTTGCCAAGGGTTCAGGCCTCTAATGCCACCACTGAGTCAGACAGTCTTTGTTTACATAAGATCTCCATACCTGGAAAATATCATGGATGCTTTTGTAAAACAAATCCCAGTTTCAGAGACTATTTTTGGAAACATTAAAAAGCCACCTGACATCATTTGAGTGTTTGAATTTTATTAAGGGTGTCGATTATGTTGCTGAACCAGATAGTTTTAAAGATTTTAAGTGTGTTTATGGCTGATGCAATTGTATATTAGGTGATTAATATATGTAATATGGCACTTGGAGATATGTTAATGAAATGGGAGCTGTAAAGAATTATGAATGCCTCAATTGGAACGTGTTGATAAACATTAACCTAACTCAAAGTAGTTAATGCCAAGTATTAAGTTATTTTTCTACAGAAAACCTGGCTCTGGACCAGGGTTAAAACAGGGTGTGTAATATTCCAGTGGACATAGAAGTAATGCATGTAGTTCCCCTTGCCCCCTGGGAAAATTTTGAAAAAATAGACCTTAAATGCTGCATTCTAGTGCATTTTGGTTGTTAGATGTTATATTTTGACAAGGAAAAAAGTTTTGAATTTGATTCTTTCCTGTAGTTTTTACTAATTCATTCTATCAAGTTAACTTACTTTCTTGCTTAGCGAATGCTAATTTTTATTTTCAGGTAATGGTTTTGTGTGTTTGCCTTTGGTGATGGTTTCCATTAACAACTAAAATCTCTGCACTTGTCTAAACTACCTGTAGTTGAAACATTGCTTCTACTATCTTCACTCTTACACTATCACCTGGATTAGTTTTTAGTATCCTCTTACCAGCATGGATCCACCAAGTAGATAACACCTTCATTCTTTATGAAATGTTGGATGTGCCAACTACAGCTTGGTCACAGGCCATAGTATGTCTGTCACTGTCATGGTGAGGAGACAAGTTTGAATACAATTAAAATGAAAATCCCATGTCAATACTCAGCATTTTAACAGCTCAGAACATTTATGTATATATCTATATATATAATAGAAACACGATATATTTTCTTTCATGTAAGTACTTCCTGATTGCAAGAAATTTCCTTAAAACAGTGTTGCCAGACATACGATAATTGTAGTATTTGTACGATAATTTCATCCTTTGTATGATATACGATCTATAATTATAAAAATCCAATAGTGTACATGGGTCAATGACATAATGATGTTTGATGAAATGGACATCATCAGACAAAGTTGAGAGAAATATAACTGTAAAAGCTTTGCAATTTTGCACAGGAATACAAAACACTTTGAATCATGCCAAATAGGGCAGAAAATAAATTGTAATGGATTTAGAGTGATTTAAAAATAGCAGTCATGGCTGGACGATCGCACCACATGATATTTTGACACTTTAAATTACAGAAAAATTGCAAGTAACTCCTGATTTTTGAAAAGGTGAAGTGACTACATATATAGGAGAGATACTACATACAGATTGTATATTTTATTTTTGTACATTTAAACCTTTTTTAACTTAAAAAAAAAAATACTGCAGGACAGAATATTTAGGCGTCACGTCATTGACCCACATGCCTATTGGCAAACAACCTGCACAGCACCTAATGTTGCACCATGTCTCACATCACATGCGTCTTTACAGTTAATGAACGCACGATGTACATGAGTGACAAACAATGTAGCATGACAACACGAAACGTAAACTAAAGTTTATCAAACCAGACCAGTTGAACTGAAAACTTCACCGATTTTTTTTTTTTTTAACAGTGCAATTAGTGAGCAACATCCCTTTTGCAACTCTAGCAACTCGATGCACTCTAGCAACACTGCCTTAGAAACCTGTTTTTGCTCTACCTGCATCAAACGCACACCAAATGTAACAACGCTATTGCTGGAAAATTCTGTTTGTCTTGTGTCTCATAACTTTGGTTTTCCATGTGCTTTCAACACATCTTGCTGATGATCTAGTCTGAAAAGCTATTAGTGTAAACATGATTTGTGTGACAATGGGAGGGGGTTTTCCTACTTGAATCCTACTTGAAGTACTCAAGTGTTGGCAGGAGAATGTTGTTGTTGTTTCCCATTTCGGCTGGAGAGTATTAATTATTGCTCAGGGCACTCTGACTGATTAATGATTCTGAGGGCATCATTATAGTATTCAGAGCTTTTTCATCTGTGTTACAACATGTTGTAATGTAAGAGAAAAACGCTATTCATTAAAGAGCAGAAGAATTAGCAGAAAAATGTAAAAGCATTTACCAAAAGGTACTGGTTTATATACAACATCATTCTAATACTTAGCAATATGTAGTGTTGTCATGTAATTACTGCTGTTTCTGTTGGAGGTGAAACTGTTTAAAATCTTTTTCTATAAACATGGTTTTCAGATATATCTGATAATGGGAGATAATCCATCCGTCTGTCTAGCTATGCTGCCTCTTGCCACCCTTTTTTATTCTCCATGACATCCTCTTACTACCATGTAAATATCTCTCAAGATCAACCTCTGATGGGGGATAGAACCCCTGGTACTATCCTTGTTTACCACCCTGAGAAAACTTGACACTGTTTTACCACCTCATAGATTTCTTACTTTACCTGCAATGCATGAGTAACTAGACAACTTTTTTTTTTCTTTCCTAAAACCTAGTCTTCATTTAATTAAAATTGTTTTTGAAAGGTTTTAAATGGTCTCAGTTTAAGTGGTAGACATCTGTAGTACATAACATTTACAGTATTTTGTTATAGTTACATAAAGACAGCTGATAAATAGGCGCTCATTATTTTAAATTTATGATTCTAAAATAATCTCTCCATTATGGTACAAAGAACAATAGATTTATTGCAGTGTGTAGCAGCAAGTTATCCATACAATAAAATAGTTAATTTACCTTCTTTTGGTCCTGTTTAGAATAGCGTGAAAACTGGTATTATTATGATATAAATATGATATAATAAGGATGAACCACACCACAGTTTATAGACGGTGTATTAAATTATTTGGTGTCAGCATGGGCTGCAAGTCGAGTCTGCGGTTACAGTAATTCAATTTCTGTAAAAGCTCTTTGAAATTACTTCATTTCCCATGTATCACCACCGTCCAATGCTTATGACGTATTAGATCTTATATATTTAGCGTCGCTACTTGATGACGTCCTTCGTGAAGTCGAGTTCGTTGTGAGTGGTACGTGAATCTACCCGATCTTAGCCGGTTGTACTACAATCCATGTAAAATCACCACCTTTTTAAAGCCATCCAACTAATTTTCTCATTCTCTCCTTATTTTTTCAGATTACTCTCTTCGAAATGAGGGCTAAGGTCAGTTTTTCTTGTTGGTTTGATTAAATAGTAGTTGAATAGAGGCGCTAACTCTTGCTAGCGAGCTAACAGGCATGAGCAGGAAGTCCGTTTTACTTGGCCGTTAAATAGAATTGAACTTAAAATGAACTCTGTTAACGTCATATGTGTGTTTTAACATAAGCAACGGACCCACTGTTGATGTTTTGTTATTGAAATTACGTAATGTTTTAAGTTAACGTCGTCTTTTTCTTTCGCAGTGGAGGAAGAAGCGCATGCGCAGGTAAGATTGTCCTGAAAGGCGCATGTATTTGTAACTAAAGCAATATAGAACTTGAGAACATACAAATAATTTGGATTTCCAACTTAAAGAATGTTAGTACTAGCAATTATAATTTTCTTTATAACACACTTTACATTTGATATCAGATCTCAAGGCAACATTAAACAACAGATAAAACAACCAGAAAATGCTTTAACACTATAACATTGATCTAGGGCAGGGCTCTCAAACTCATTTTAGTTCAAGGGCCACATTCAGTCCAATGTGATCTGAAGTGGACCAATCCAGTGTAATAACAGTGGGGAAAAAAAGTTTAACAACAATCTTTTAAAACTGAATGACATAAAATCTCTGAAGAAAAATGTGCAAATATAACTATTATGTCTCATTTTATCATTTACTCATGTTCATTACAGCGTACAGATCACACTGGATCTACAAATACACAGAACATTTAATAACAGGCAGAATTTTGGCTAAAATGCACTTATTTTTTCTAAGACATTTCAGGTTCACGTTATTTTTTTGACAGGATAGTTATAAATGTTAACATCTTTATGCAATTTTACTTCAGGATACCAAAACAAATAGAAAAATGTGTCTATGATAGTATTTAACTGGTATGACCCCCTTTAGATCATATTGTCTGTACATTCTTGATTGTTAATATCTTAAGTTTAATTTTTGCATTTTACAAATTGAACATTTTGGAGAGTCGGGTTTGGCCCCCAGGCTGCATGTTTATTATAACATACTGTCCATGCAGTTGACAAAGGATAAAGTAAGCACTAATGACACATTAGCCCATTTATCGGTTAAGAAAAAAAAAAAAAAAGCAGACTTCCTTTCAACTTAGTGGGATGAAAAAGGTGTCTCAATGTTGCCTTAATTGATCTAAAACCTTAGTGTCCAGCTGTACTAAATGAGTGTAAAATAATGCACAGAGAATAAATTTTTGGGTTCTGCAAGTACTGATATTATTGGAAAGACAATGACTTGATTCTGCTCAGCCTGTCAAAGCTGTAAGTTATACATGAGTCAAGTACTTGTTTGTGTCTGCTATTTCTGCCCTATTACAAAAATTCAAAATACATCTAAAAGGATCAGGAAATGTCCCATATGAATAACATGATAGAATACAAACCCCATGTTTTAATTTTTAGGTGTGTGAATGTTAGAAGTCTGATCCCCTCCAGATCAGTGTTTTAACGGTGGTGTTGATGTTTGTACAGGCTGAAGCGTAAAAGGAGAAAGATGAGGCAGAGGTCTAAGTAAACTATCTCCGCCATGGCTGTGACATCACATTCAGTCAGCAACTGACCAGTGAGCACGGCCGGAGACCCAGGACCGTCCCTGCGTGGAGTCCGAGACCAGTGGCGTCCAAATCGAGACGGCGGCGGGGCGGCTGTGTGATGCCCGGGGCTGATTGAAGACCTGCTGGATGACGAACATCTGCTCTGGGATTTTCTGGACTGTTTGTACTTAATTCCTCAACTTTTGTCATTCGTTTTTGTTTATACTGTGATTAAAGTTTTTGGTTTTAAATAGTCGTCGTGTCATGTTTTTTTTAAAGCTCTACATTATTTTGCCTTTTTAAAATACGCCGATACCACAGGTTTCCTCTGATTCTATGCTTAGTAACAATCAGGTTGGTATTGGCGATACTGCTCCGATACCGATACTTCGTACTCCTACACCTGATGTCTGGGGAAAGAAAATAGCGTATTTAACCCTTGTGTGGTGTTTGGTTCTGGGGGACCCACTTTCATTTTTTATCAAAGAAAAATGAGTGGTTATTTTTCTGAATTTTTTCCCCCTCATATCTTGATTATATTACATTTTATTAAAAAAAAACCATCCAGAATTAAGAAGCACTTTACAGTGAAATCTGGAGAATTTGAGTTCACTTTGACAAAAGTGGGTGCCTTAAGAAATTAAGTTTAATGAATGTACTTAAATTTTTCATTAATTGTTATTACTAATCTACTTGGAAATTTCATTAATCATTCCGTAATTTAAGGTAACCACTTTTCTCTTTTTTAAAATAAAATTTAGTTATTTGGGTTGCAGTGTAAAGTGTTACTCGATTTTAGTTGGTTCTTGAGAGAAAAAAAATCATTAAAAATTAGTCATTTTTCTTTCAATAAAAAATGAAAGCGGGTTCCACAGACCCAAAAGCTCCACAAGGGTTAAAGTCACAACTTTATAAAGAATGTGCTAAATGAGAGTAATTTTTGTTTAAGAACTATTATTAAAATGAAAACTTGTACAGAGGTGGAAAAAAAATATTAGATCATGACTAAGACAAAAAAAAAACATGGAATGCCTAAAAGCACTATTTTGGTCAGTACAATACTATTAATGAAAACTTAGTTGAGTTTGGTTATTATCAAAAACTGAAAATGGCTAGACGTCAACTCCTAGATATATATATATATATAATTTTTCCTTATATTTGTCCAAACAAATTACCGGTACCTTTTATTTTTACAAATGTGTTTATTGAGGTTTTTTTTTTCAAAATGTAAATACATGTAATGTAAATAAAACAGTATACAACAACTAATGAACATGGTGGTTCAAAGGTTATGTTCAGCAAGAGCATAAATACACTAGAGTCCATTCACAAGGTAGAACAAAAATGCTGGTATATATATATTTTCTTAAAAAAGCAAAGTCCATTAGAGTAAAATAACTACGTGGATATGCAGAGGGTGGAGCTAATTCTAACAAATGTACCTTTAGTTGTACCGGGCATTAAAATGAACAAGAAATTGAAGAAAACAGGATGGTCTAATAACTTTTTCCATGACTGCATATCCACCTGACATGAAGATGTTAACATGAAACTACGGAACATATATCACTTAAAATGATTCAACATTGATGTATCAGTATTTTGATTTATGAGTTGATTCTAGAGTAAAAAAATTTGGTTTTGGAGATACCGGTATTTCAGGATCAATCCACACATCACTAATATGTGGGGCTTTTGTAATTCATCATTTTTTTACATAATCTACAACGTACTTAATTGCTGATTTTGCAAATGTAACAGATGTTGTGATAGGCGGAGGTGAACACAACCCATTTTAGGACAACCAATAGGATTAAATAATAACTTTTTAAATTTTTTTTTCTCCTTTATTTAATGTTTTTTCTTTATTTTCTAATTTTTTTTGGTTATTTTCTTTTTTACTATTTTTATATTGTTTTTAATTGTATTTATTTTTCAATTTAAAAAAAAAAATTTCATTTATTTTTTAATATAATAATTATTATTTTTTAATTATAAAATTATAATGATATCTTTTCACTGTTTTTTACGGAAGTTTGCTGAAGTAATGATAATTATAGCCACTGGAAAAAGAAACAACACAGAGTAAAAACAAAATGTTCCCTAATAACATATATATTCGCTGTTCTTAGTAGACGTCCAAGGGGGGGAAAGAGTTAAATTCTGGACCAAATGGGTCAAGTATGGCCTTGAAATAGGCTGTGAAATGGGTATTAAATTATGTTGTAAGTAGTCTGAAAAAGGTCTTAAAAAGTCTTAAATGTAACTCGTAGAAACCTGTAGGAACCCTGTATTCAGCTCATTGTTAGTTTTTCTTCCTCTCATTGCTATATCTATCTATATGTATGATTCCTCTGTTTCCGTTTGACTGATTTCACATTTCATTTCATTTAATGTAAAACCGTGTCCTTATATATGATCTATCTATTGTGTGCTTGTTTCTATTCCACTTCTTAGTTTTCTCATTTCAAAATTCCACCTCTCTGTCACTGCCAACAATGAATCATTTTTCCTTTTCCTCTCTTCTTATTGACATTCCAGTATACCATCCGCTGCTCTTTGCTTTTGCAATTTCATTTTTTTGCTTTACATAATTTATTCTGAATACATTTCCAACTTGGCTTTTACTCCTCCACCTTCCCTTTCTCATTTCCTCAACAAATCCTTCCATCCGTCTGAACAATCATCTGCTGAACAGTCACTTTTCCTTCTTTGTCTGTTGAAATACCATTTCCTGTGTCTCTTGCTCTTTCTTGTGTCTCTGTTCTGTGTCTCTCTGGGTCGAATCCAGATACCTTATGATGCTGAAGAGATTAGGAGAGCTCTGATTGCTGTCCATAACTTTGCTGTTCCTCAAATAAAGGTGCTCTTTTCATTCTCTTTTCACCCCACCTTTGTCTTAATCATCAGTGTTTGCGTTGTAATGACTGTCTCTATTCTCGTCTGACGTGACATTAATGTTCTGCGTTCCTCTGATGAACCAAAACAGGATTTGATGTAAATATTAGTCTGTTAGAAAGAAACTTACTATAGTGTTTGCACTGTATCACAACACAAATGTGGCAGCTGTGTTGGTACTCTCACCCTTACGCCCTTTTTCTCCTTTATAAATAGATCGGTCAAGGAGGGCGGGCTGACCTTCCTCCTCTCGAAGGACCGACAGACTCCGAGCGAGGGCCCATTCTGCCTGTGCCATTAGGTATCAGGCCCGTTCTGAGTCGCTACCGAATAGAGGTGGGATTATAAGATATTATTCTATTCTCTTTCAGGGTTTGTTCAAGACAATATTTTGACTTTTTCTCTGCAAAATACCATCTTGTTTTTCCCATTGTTGATCTACTGAAAGTAGAAAATCTCTCCGTACACACCAGAATTTAAGGATTTTAGAGGAAACCATGATCTAATACGGTCTCTTTACTTTAATTAACTTCACTCTGAATCAGACTCTGGCTGTTTGTGCACACGAACAAGGAATTTCACTCTGGCTTAACCTTAGCTTTCACACATTGTAGAATAAATAAATGTATAAAAATATATAATAAAGAATAAAAGTGTTTCATAAAAGTGTACAGTGTGAGACCAAACAGTAAATAGATCAATAACGTAAGTATTAAAACCAATAGTGTATTATATAGGGATGGGTACCTTACACATTTAACCTGATAGAGTACAGATACTCAGTTCCTGAGTACCAGTGTGATTAAAGTCATTTTATCGATGAAAAAATGTCATGTTTTTGAATGCATTATTATTTTGTTCTACTGTTTTACTCTGTATTTGGTATTGTTTTTATTGGTTAATTTTACAGCTGTTTTTATGTCCTTAATCTATTCTCGTGTTTTATTTATTTATTTAATTTTTGTGTTTTTTTATTTTTCTATGCAGCACTTTGGTTCACAGGTTTTTTTTAAGAGTTTTACAAATTAAATAGAGAGAGAGAGAGAGTGAGAGAGCTTAGCTGTTAATCTTCCCCTTGTAAGTCGCTTTGGGAAAAGGGGTCTGCCAAATGCATAAATTAAAATGTAAAAAGATAGGAAAAACTTCTGAATTCTGAATACTTGTTTCTCAAAATCATGAGTGAAATAACTTAATATGAAGCTTGAGAAAAATGTGTGTGGGGAACTGCAAATAACATAAAAATAAAAATAGCATATATAACATTTTTCAAAGGTATTACAAACTAAGACAAGTCCCTCCCTCTAGCATGAACTGTACTGCACATGTGCAGCAGTTCTTTTTCAGGAACACCAACATATCTACTTTTTGAGCCCACTCCACACTGACTTTTTGTTTTTTGGTTTTTTTTTTGACGCCACTTCTTTTCCCTGATGCCAGCTGTAAACGAGGAGCTGCCGAGTCTGCGTTTCTTAGTGCTTTTCCAATATTGTAAATTCTTCAGGTGTAGATTATGTTTGACTAAATTTGACATTGGACCCCAGATTGGAGAACTCCTTGGTGATCCTGTATTCCCCTCAAAGCTCGGCTTTAAAAATTTAATTGCTCGGCATTAATTTGTGCAAGGGCTGCAAAAAATTCTGCTTTTATGATCAGCTAGGTGAAGCTACGCTAGAGGCATATGAATGGATGAGCTGCAGAATGTCAGTCAAAGTTAATTTCCTCCAGTTTGGGTGATGAAGTAACGATCATCAAAAAACGTATGAAATGGAAACCAGGTACAACGGCGCTTCAGACAAACATGATGGAGATTACTGTCAGTTCTACAACAGAATACGGTCACAACCCACAAGAACAAGAGTCTATATGTGAAACATTTGGAGTCTAAGTTTTTTATTTTTATTTATTTGAACATCACAAACAAGAAGAAAAAAAATCCAAGTAACAGGAGAAGTTAGAAGCCATAAATGCCTAACCAAAAATTTAAAAAACACACAAGAAAAAGAGAGTAAAAATTTACTATAATAAAAATTTGTTAAAAAAATACTCTAATTATATAAAACACAACAATTTTTCATAATTTAGAGTCCTTTTTAGTTTCTTTTTAAATAAGGATAAAGGAGATGTTGGTTGAAGTTCAGGACAGATTATTCCAAAGTGAACATAATTATACATGAAGACACAGATCTGGTAAACATTCAAAAACTCACCTTGGTCAAGCTGATGTTCTCTTCTACATTAGTTTATCCTTCATTGAACTTGATGTTTATACCAGTTTCACAAACTTGGACATGGTATTTTTAGATTTTAAATACACAATAAAGGGCATTGGTGCATCTTAGATTTGGTATTACATGGTCAAGATCAAGAAGTGTTTATTACTTTTTTTTTTCAAGTAACAGGCACAAGGTCTAAATTAATTTTTTTTGTGTTTGAGTTTTTCTTTTTTTTTTTTTGCAGAAATCTTGAACTCTATTATTCAGTGCAGTCCATGTCTTATAACAGGATTTATTTATTTAGAATATAACATTAAAAAAGCAAACAACAAAAATTTATACAAAAAAAGAAACATTTGAAAAGGAACAGGATGAAGTTTAACTTGTGTACTCTCTTACCCCGTCCTTCTATCTACCCTAAATGTCCATGTCAGATCCCAAAAGCAACTCAAAAAAATCCTACATATTACAGACTAAACTCTGACTGAGCACAACGCAAAAATACCATACAGAGGATTCAAAGGAGTGTGGTTTCTGTGCTGTTAATTGTCATTTTGGTGTGTTTTGTTCTTTATTTCCTCAGGTTTTGTTTTGGGGATTAAGGGACTTGAAGAGGGTAAACCTGGCCCAGGTGGATCGCCCCCGTGTGGACATTGAGTGTGCGGGTAAAGGAGTGCAATCTGCTCTCATCCAGAATTATAAGAAGAACCCCAACTTCAGCACCCTGGTGAAATGGTTCGAGGTGGTAAGTCAGTCAGACGTCTCCCACAGTTCAAAGGTCCTGCAAGGACGAACGGCGTTGAGACAGAAAACGGATGATTGATACACAACTTTTTCTAATTTTATGTACTCTCTGTGTTGTTTTTTAACTTTAGGATCTGCCAGAAAATGAGCTCCTCCACCCTCCACTCAACATCCGGGTAGTTGACTGCCGTGCATTCGGCCGCTACATCCTGGTGGGGTCTCACGCCGTCTCCAGCCTGAGGCGTTTCATCTACAGCGCCCCAGACAAAACCTCCAACAACTGGGCCACTGCAGGTGCTTACAGTCCTCCGAGTGACTATCTTCAGCAGTAAATTAGGGAGCTGTTGTATTTTTAACTGTTATAACTAATAAAAGTCAAAGAATCTAGATTTCAGCATTTCAGATTTTCCCTGAAAGACTGATTTTAGGTGCCATATTTAAATTTTATGCAACTTCCTCAACACCTTTAGGTACTGTACAGACCCCAGCTTTTAATCTATTTCATATCCAGTGAAAACCAGGCAAATGTATCTCCATGTGTTAATTCTTTATATTTGACAAAATGAATGATAAAGTTAATTTAAAAACACTTTATTGGCAAAATATGGAGACATGGATGGTTTTGAGTTCATGAAAAATGTGACTCATCTGACAACATCTACCAATGTCTAATATTCTGTAAAATCATTATTTAATAGAATGTGATGCATCGGTACAGAGTAAACTATATAACAGTATATTGAGTCCAGCCTTAACTCTTTAAAACCTAATGTGTCACTGCTGACACACCCTGCATATATGCAGTTTGGATGACTGTAGCTCTTTCACTGTTTGTGTAACTGGAAAAATCCCAACGGTTCCTGAAGCCTGAAACCTGTGCTTTATAGGTTTTATTGGTTTGGGTTTGATTCCTGGTCAGTCCCAAGCCTGGTTGTCAGGAAGGGTATCCTGATTTAAAATCATGTGCGAATCACTGGTGATTTACTGTGACGACACCGAAAGGGAGCTGCCGAAATGAAAAACAAACATTGGGTCATAATGGTAATTTTCTTCATGCCTACACTAGAAGCTAGTTTTAGCAGAATTATAACATCCAGTAAATTGTAAATGACTCCTAAATTTTGAAAGTTCTAAGTGCTCTAGAAAAATGGGCAAAATGACTTACTCCCTGCATAATTTCTAAACTTTTTGTAGTCAAATTAAAAAAAAAAAAAAAAAAAAAAGTCCAGATGGACCATTTTAGGCCTAGGGTTTAAAGCAGAGGTCTTAAACGGAGGTACTGCAGGGGAGGGTCATTAAGGGCGTTTTCACACAGCGTACTCGGACCCCTACTGTACTCGGGTACGCTTCACCCCTCTCCAGCTGTGTGCATTCACATGTGCGTACTCCGGCCCGGATTCGAGTACAAATGGGTGTTATGGGGCCGAAACAGTAGGTGGCGATATGGAGGGAATTCTGTCGCAGTGCAACAAACGCACAAGTCAAAAGAAGACAAACCCTTACATCATCAACCAAGCAACTGCTCTATTCATTTGTCTACAATGGGGACAAAAGAAACAATACTGTTCTGTCTATTATCCTGTTTGAGGCAACGAGAAGAAGAATGTTTGTCGTTGTCTCTGATATATTTACCTTCAACAATGGTGTTGTCCTTTTGTTGTATGGTGATTCAAACAGTGAACGTTTTGGCGCTGTCTACGGTCTGATGTTGATCCGGTCACTTCGGTAATCGGAGTCGTAAACAGACGTATCATCCGGTCTAGCGTCTGTGATCCGGGCCCCGGTACGGTTGCATTCATATGTACCCGTACTGTACTGGAGTATGGGTGGTCCGTATCCGAGTCCACCCTTCTCATCTGTACTCCAGTACGGTACACCAGTACGGTACGTTTGTATTCACATGGACAAAATGAAGAGGAACCGAGTATGTAGCATACTCGGATACGGACTCGAGTACGCTGTGTGAAAAGGCCCTAAATGTTTGGTTGATTAGAGTGTTTTTAATATTTTTTAAAATATTTATATTATTTTTTCCCCCACAAATTTTTATGTTTTTAAATATGCATTAACATCAGTCCAATATATTGTATTAAATGGATAAACGAAGGTCGAAAGTTATCTTTCAGTCAGAATGCAGTTATTCATTGAGCTATGTCCAGTTTATTATAAAACTAAATTAAATGCAATACAGGTGGTCCTCGGGTTAAGCCGGCCGCGACTTATGCAGTTTTGTGGTTACGCCCCCTGAGTCTCGTCCGCTATTTTGTCTCCAGTCGC
>JAPTGZ010000026.1:22057970-22077812 GCA_029814645.1 Fowleria isostigma | reverse complement strand
AAACAACTTCACCTGATCTTGATGTCTGTGAGCTGTACCGGTCTTGCTTCCACATCCAACGATGACACAGAGCGGCATGATAACATTCAGACACAGCAAAGAATGTGTGCGTGTGAAACCCCAAGATGGTGCGTTGCTAAGGACGCGCGGGATGGTGACGTCACGTGAATACGCTCTATAGGATCATCATAGCTGTGAAACATTATTTTTTTGTAAATAGTCAAACGTTTAATGAGCAAAGTGTGTTTTAAAGTGTTTCTGTGGCTTAAGCTCTCATGCTTAAGAAGTAGTATAATTTACTGAGCCTATAAAAGAACACTTAATCCTTCAGTTGGCCACAAACATTCAGTCACATTTGGAGATATGTTGGTCAAACTGGGCAGAAAGAGTAAGAAAGACTGTAATCTAAAAAACTGTAGTGTGTTTGGAGTTGACTGCAAGTATTAAAGAAGTAAAAAGTGGAATTATGTAAAGAGCAAGTACCTCAAATTTGTATTGAAGAACAGAATTTAAGTCAACGTACTTGGTTATATTCAACCACTGACGCAGAGATGTTAGACTGCGTTTTTTTTCCGCTAAATCTTTCCTCAGTCTCTAATGAGGCATAACTGGCATTGTAGCAGCCTCAACAAATAAAATAGTTTCCATAAATGGACATTTTGAGATGGGTAATTTCCCCTTTTCTGGACAACTGTGTTTCCTGTTCCATGATGGCATGCTGGTGTAAATGGACGTGTCTGCATCTGCGTGGTGGGACTGCCCAGACGTCCCCCTGGACTGACAGCAGCCCATAATGATGTCATGGGTGCAGCAGCAGGCTTCGCCAGTGTAGTAATATCCCAGGGCTAATGACTTTAGCAGCATCGCTCTACTGTAGATGGTGGAGGGCAGTGGAGGAGGGGGCGAGACCCCAGGGGCTTAGGCTACTTCATGCGGTTTGCTAATAAAATGCCTGTGTCAGGTCTAACCGGCAGCATGTGCTAAAGGCATCGTCTTCTTTCTCGATTCCTTTGTCCAGCGTCCTCAGACACAGCTTCAGCTCTGTCTTTTGTGGATGGAAACAGCTGCCTGGCATTTTCCTTTCTTCGTTTTACAGGGGAAATTGCATTGTAGCCAACGGTTGCTGTGGTCGGTTACCCTTACAATAAGGACTGTGTTTCTGCAAGATGTTACCAAGGCATGCCGTGTCATTAGTTCAGCTTGTGATATAGATCTACCTAGACCCCCCATTTAGACAGATGCACATACAAGTAGAAGCCTAAATATATACATATGTTGGCACCGCTGAAAAGCATTCATAGTTTTGCCTCCTTTTGCCTCCACGTCTGTGGTAACTCTTACTTATTCTTTGGACCATATGCCTCTGTGCAGCTCCAAATGGAAGTGGAACCTCTAATTCAGTCACACAGTCAGTGTTTCCTCTATTCCCTGAAATCGGGCTCAGTGTGGATCTGGCCTACGAGCTAACCTTCTCCATATGACTCTGCCTTTATGAAAATGATGTGAGATGCTAGTGGCACTTTCAAAGGTGTACGTCTGGCCCGGGATCTTCTTTCAAAGTGCCCGATCCAACCAATCCACCGCTGGATTCCTGCGGTCTGGTCTAGGCTGAGGCCACATGAGAACTCAGAGAAGGAAAATTCCCTTTGAACTGGCTGCCTGCCACTGTTCTTGGTTGTAATGACTTTACCAACATTTTTAAACAGTGCACACATATTTAAGAGCTGTTACGGGAGCAGCATGGGATTATTTTTCACCACTTGATTGCGCTGGAAACCGTCCTAACCAATTTGTCCAACTCTGCTCAGCTCACCACATCTTTTATGCTCTGACATTTTGTTGCATCATGAGCTTTCCTTTTGAGGTTTAATTGTTCAAGAAGAAAGTCTCACTATCAAGTCTCTGCAAATGTTGGGAAAATTGCAGACATAGGAGTTAACGTTAAGTTAACTTTGCTGACAAAGAGCTCTATCGGCAGGTCTGACATCACTGTTCCTTGATGGCTGAGGTCTAAAGAAAGTGCAGAGTCTGATAGATGCCAGTCAAGTGGAACTAATGGAGTCAAGCTGGGAGATTTGTTTATATATTGGACATGAACTTAAATCATTTTTATTTGTTTAATGGTTGCACTTTATTTATGAGCCTGACTACCCCTCCCTTTCCCACACACACATCATCTCCCCATTCCCTTTTTGCTAAAAAGAGAAAATGTGTTTGTTACGTCACTTAAGTTGGCAGAGAGTGTACATCTGGCTCAGCCACCCACCATCATGTCCCAGGAAGAAGGGGATTATGGGAGTTGAGTGCACACAGTTAACTTGGTTTTAAAGCAGCAGGGCAGCATGCAGGCTGAAGCAGTTCAGCACAAGGCTGTCCACCTGGCTCTCTCCACCCTCGGGCTACAATCTGGACCTGGCTTTATGGAGAGTTTTAGTGCCTGTCTCTTTCCCTGCATGCAGTTATTTTGGAAAGCAAAGGTCAAGTTAAACACCATGACTGAGCAGATGTGTCATGCTCTATTATTGTATTTGAGACTTTTTCCTGATGTATTTCTGACTATTTTTGGAAACTATACCCACTTATTTTCTTGCTACAAGTTAAATGAGATGTTATACATGAATGTTGAATAAGAGGTGGCTAACCAGATTATGTTAGCATAAACACTTTGATGAGAGTGAAGCAGTTTAAGTCAACTTCATTCTGAAAACTACAAAGAAAACTAAAAAAAGGTCACATTTATATAAAATTCAACCACTCAATATTTCATGTGGGCTTTTAGTTTAAAAAACAAAGTGTAAAGATGAGAAGTTGTTTGAAGAGAAGCAAGCTGTTTACATTTTTTTAAGCTAGGCTAAGCTAACAGAGTATTAAAAGTCAATAACTAAACTGCCTAAGTCACCTTCACTCAAAAAAAACCTCTGTCAAAGTTAACTAATTTAAATTATATATCTTGTTTTGATAACACAGGTTCCAAAATTGACAGTATAAACATCACAACCTAGTTTACTAGCTAACATCAAGAGCCAAGCTAAGCTGACCACAGATTACAAAAACATTTCTAGCTGACATTGACAAATATTTTATCAATTTTAGAAACAAAAAAAAACATTACTCATGTTCGAACTTTTTAAAAGTAAATTTTAAAAAGTTAATGTATTATTTTCTGTTATTTGACTTCAGTTTTTATGCATCAGCATGCTTTATATGAATGAGTTGCATATGTTAGTCATTGTTATTTATGCATATGTAAGTGTTTTTAGTATCTGTGTGCATTTGTGCGTGTCAGTGGGGGCTTGCGTGCTGCACTAATGCAGCTGCAGCAAGGCTCTAGGTTGGAGAAGTGGTTTCCTCCCCAATACAATGGGGACTCTGTCAGTCAGTGTTGTTTTAGAAAGGGGGCCTCATCCCCTGGTGCCTTTTGTGCAGCTCCATTCCTTTTACGTGGATGCTCAGAGGAACTGCTGTTTAAAGAACCAGCAGATTATGACTTGATGCTCACTCTCATTTCAGCTACAGCAGTGTGATGTAATTATTTCTTAGGTTTTTCTCAAATTACATTTTTGTCTTCACACTTAAACGCTACAAAAACTTCTGCTTCTACCTCATACCTCTGATGACTGACACATTGTGAAACAAAGGGAAACTTTTGGAACCATATGATCAGTAATATGACTGTGGTTCTCATGTTTGATCTTCATCTTGACCTTTTTGTTTTGCTTCTTATTCTTCCTAATTTCTTTCTTTTTTTTTTTTTTTTTTGTAATTTTAATACTGGCAGCTGCATCTTATGAGATAAACTCCTCAAAACATTTATTCCTGCACCGCTCCAGTGCAGATTGTTGCCATTACTCTTACTCGACCTTCATCTTTTTAACTGGGCAGTGTGTCAAAAGGCCTGGCCAGCATGAGTTACTGAGGCATTCATGTACCTGCATTCCTGACATTCCCTGTGAATATCGTCTGTTGGCTGGGGCTTCCCTCGGCCCTGCATGGACGCAAAGAGGAGAACAAACAGGATGTCTGCCACATTGGAATGAACGCTGTGATTCATGACCAATTGTAGTATTTATTTATAACTCACCCCAAGCCTTTTCCTATATCTTTGTTTGGTTGGTTTAGGTTTGGTTTTTTAACCCTAGGGGAAGTGCTTGCGTGGAAAAAAAACACACCAAAAAAAATCTATGTTTAGTGGAAAAGTGCATGACATCAACCAATTAGATGTGTGGCATCTTGAGACACATCTGATCATTTTTATAAATAGTTGGAAAAGTTTTCTGAGTTGTGAAAATGGTTAATTGAACATTTTTATGACATCATAATGTGACACCAGATTGTTTTGTAAATAGTTGTATATTGTTTTCCTAAAAAAATCCCTGAGGTATTGCCTGCATTTTCATGTAAATAGCTGCATATAACTTTATTATTTACTAATTTTGTAATTATTTTTTGAAGTTTACAATTTATATGTTAATTTTAAGTTATAAAAATGGTTAATTCAACATGTTTTTAGTATAAAAGTCACATGTGTGGTGGTACTGGAAAAAAAAAAAGCCAAACAAGGCAAGGTTAACAGTTTTGTAATGAAAAATATAAAAAGCAAAATCAAAAGTATTCAAAAATGGCCAATATACATGTTACAACATTTTTTACATCACTGTTGTCTTAGTTTTCTGTATCAGTTAAAACAAATACAATATAAAAAAGATCCTCATTGCTAACTTTTGAAGCTTCAACATTGGGCTTTGGAAAGACCTTGAGCTGGAGATGTTTTCCTCTTTATCTGAAACTGTGACTGTTAGTTAGGCTTCAAAGACGCCTGTGAAGATAATGCTCTGTACCTTAAATGCGCCCGGCTGCTGCTATCACTGCTGTCTATCAGTGCTGGATTAGCAAATAGGTTGTGGGGAGGTGCTTCTTGATTTATTGTCCCAAAATCCCATTTCTCCAAGGATGATGCTTTAACTAGATGTAGGAGCGCTCGTTTGGTTTAGTGTTGCCAAACATAGATTGGCAGGAAACTTCCTTCTATCAACAAAGTGACTCAGAGGTCAAAGGTTACCAAATTTGAGTTCATGGGAGAGGAGAAAAAGTTTCAACACTCATTTAGACCAGAGTAGCAGCTCTGTGTATATTTGTTTCTTTCAGTTTCAGGATAAAAACTGCTTAAGATAGCTGAGGACTTCACACACCACCAATATGTGGATTTAACACTTCATTATTGACTTTTAAACTGCTTCAGACATCACAGAAATAGCTTTTAGTTTTGGGTTTTGTACTCTGTTATTTATCTTAATAATAAAACACCTGGTGAATGAAGCAAGTGATCAAATAAATCATGATAAATCAACATTATGTGTTAACAGTCATTAATTTGGAGCCATTCTTTAAATAAATATAACAAACATTAGTCATTCTGTCATCTCATTTGGATATATTTAGACAAAACAATTTGTTATAAGATGTTGTTAATGATGACTTTATAGTAGATGAATAGCAATGCAGCTTTTTTCAATATTATGGATTGGTTACTGGCCGCATGAACTGAAAACAAAACATAATTTAAGTATACTCTGTCCTGTATATATATTGGCCTGTAACTGGAGAAAAACGCTAATAATTTATATATTACACAAAGCAAACAACTTACATCTTGAATAATTTCACTTTAGCAATTTAGGCTTTTTTTATAGTTTACAAAACGTAGTGTTATCTAGGAGATTAGAGGATTGTAGTCTAACCTTTAAGTATCATTTGTGTCCCACTGGTTTTACTTACAACATATAAATGTGTTGAGTATGTTGTTTAGTGTCTGATAAGTAGTTTACCTATAAAAGAGCTGCATGCTCATACCTGTTATGTTAATGCCTCAATAAACAGATGGTTAACAGAGGTAGTTTTATCTGCTTTGTAAACAAGGTCCTGCATCAGTGGCTGTAGAGGGTGGAGTATGAGGCTACATGAACCCTTAACTTCTCTTCCTGCTAGAAAAACATCTCCTTTGCTCTCTCTGTTTGGGCGAGCTGGTAGCATCTGCTTTGTTGCCCCCCCCCCCAGCATCTTTGTGTAGGACTCATGCTTTGTTGTGATTGCCAGGTTTGGGTTACCTCGCAAAAGAGCGATAGGCTGATCGGATGTCTGCTTGGAGAAAAGAGGGCAGTGTTTTCTCACACTCCGCTCTCACACTTTCAATTCTGTGGGGCTTACCTGCAAGCTGGAAAAACACCTAGTTTTCATTCAGGCAGAGCAGGCATTGTCGGTGTGGATGTGCAGTAACACACGCTGACATCGCTGTATAACAAACCTGACATCGCTCTGGCGCTCTTTGATTTCCTGAAGAGTCGAGGAAGTCCCTGCAGCTCTGTGACGACAACAGCAGCCTCTCATCCTGTCTCCTTCTATTGTGTTTCAATACATCGGAACAGGAGAAAACCAAACAATAGCGCTCACTGACATTTCATTAATAAAAAGCTAGTGGGATAAACATATCACAGATGCCGTCACAGTGTGATTCACGTTGACGTGCATCCGAATTAAGTCATCTCATCAGGTCATCTGGCTTCGTCAACCCCACCTCATGTACTCATACGCACACAGACCAGAAGTCACATTGCCTGACATAGAATTTATCATAGTACAGGTAGCTATGTATTCCTCCTTTTTCCTATTTTCTTAAGTAAACATTGATATTGAGCTGTATCCAGACACTGCTGGCTTGGGCACTGGAGCATCCTGTCCTGTTGTCATTGTAAGAGCCTAAAATATGCTCAGATAATATGCTTAAAGAAAACATGGTGATGCCAGGTCCCATATTCATTTTGTTTTCTTTGCCTCCTTGCTGGCCCTGCTTCATGATGAGGATCAGTGATCTGGCTTCTTCTCTACGCTTAAGACAGCACCTACGGCTTTTATATACGGCTTCACTGGTCGGCCAAGTGTTGTCCTTTCTTACCAGATGATTTAACATTTTTTGGATGTTCGTTTTCTTAGTTTCTGTGCAACAATACAGAGGACTGTATTTATTTCACATGAATAAAAGACAGCACTAAGTGATATCAGCTACAACTATAGCAAAATCATTGTGTTTCCTGTGTTTAAGATTCAAATTTTACCATCAAAAAACCAGAAGAGGTAACATTTCAGTGAATTTCCCCCTGGGGATCAATAAAGTTCATCTGTATCTGTATCTGTGGCTGCATTTTATCATGTGAAAAGAGTAGTGAGAGTGGAACCCAAAAGGAAACAGGATCTGCAAAAGTGATCCAACAGGTTGTAAAAGTTTGCTATAGATCTAAACTGTTGAGACAGTTTAGATCAGAGACGATAAGGCAGGGAGTTTATTTTAAACCACCTAAAAACACAGGTTATCACACTATTATTGTGTGTTGTATTGTTTTATTCTATTACTTATAGTACTAATATTTCAATATCCATACTGAACTGTTGTATTCTGTGTTGGTTTCTATTTTATATCTGTGTTACTCAGATTTACTCCTTGGTCATCATCTATAAAGGACTTTAAATGACCATTTGTGACAAATCATGTTGTTTTGAAATTAGAGCTAAAATCCTTAATTAATTTATCAACTTGAATTTAAAAAAAAGTTGACTAAGCTTTGTTCCCTTAATTTCACGGCTGCTCAACATTGGTTCTACTGTTGTGTTTCACACAGCTGCTCATTGTGACGCACATATGCCTAGATTGACACTACAAACAACATGGAGCGTGGCTCAGACAGGACAACAAAAAGGGGAAAAAATGTGTATATGCTCACACTTCTTCATTGTAACCATCACTAACTTCATTAAACTTATTTGTGTATTCATACTTTTTTATATCTTTTTACTTTCATATTATTTTGGTTGTTGTTTCAACTACTTCTGGAATAAAAGGACAAGTGGTTTATCATTTTCAGACATTTATTATGTTTTTTCCACTTCTTCAAATAATTGTTTAGTCACATTGAATCAAAGAAAATAATCAACAGATCAATCAGTCCTTAAAATAATTAAAAGCTGCTGCTGTATTTGGAATAAATGTAATGGCTTTGCATAATATGCCTAAGTTTTGTGTATTGTTCCACCAGTGAACACCTTCCAGTCTATGTTGGGTAGTAGGTCTTTTCTAACCGGGCCACACCCTGATGAGCAGACAGTCCCAGTTTTTCGGGGGTGTAAAGGTCTGTCTGGGGCCCCATGTCTACACTGCAGCAGACTCTGACCAGCATGTTAAACTCTTCAGACACCCACTCCTTTCCCTTTTCTAACCGTGAGCTGATGACAACCAAGTCTGGCCTGCGTAAACATATCAGAGCAGATAAAGTCCATAGTCTGGCTGTTCTGAGTCACTGATAGAACACAGAACAGAACTTCATTTAGTGAAGCTGGGAGGCTCATCTCAGGTCTGAACATGTGATCGACAATTACAGCCTGAGATGTTAAATCAATTTTGTGTTTTCTGTTGAGTAATGAAGTAGGGTTGAGCTGGTGCTTCTACAATACTGGTAATTTTCCAGTCCAAAAGCACTGGACTTAACATTTGATTTAGCAAATATCTGGCATTTAAGCTTCATGAATTACTCAAAAATGTCAGAATTTTATCATTGAGTTTGTTCATTCACCAGCCAATTAGCAAGTTAGTTGTTGAAACTCTAGTAAATATAAAGGAAGCAAAAGTTAAACCCAACAGGAAACAGGATTAAGTGTCTTTTCATCCATTTATCCACTAAGATATGATTCAATAAAATGACCAAGTGATGAGATTTAGCAGAAATATTCATATGTAAATAAACTAACACTGCAACCAGGGCGTCCTCTGTAAAAACTAACAGCCATAGTTTAGTGTGTGGCGGTGTGATATCTTATCCTGACTGAAAGTGCGAAGCTGTAAGAAAGATCAGGGGGGAACATCCTGTCGCACTTTTCCATTTGTCTCTCTGGGAACCTCAAGCCGCAGAGTTACAGGTCATAAACTCGGCTCAGGGCTAATTGTAAATCAGGTCGGATTAGGGCGCTGTCAGGTTGAGGGCAGATGGAGTCGCCCCGTTCACTCTGATGCCTCAAGTGACCATGGGGTCTTGGGTATCTGCCTCTGGTTGTGGGGGTCTGTGCGTGACTCCAGTGCTTTTTGCAGTCCTTGATCGCTTCCCTGGACTTCATGCCTCCTTAACTGGCAACCTGACCCCGTCAAGTACTTTAACTGTCGAGTATTTAAAAACATCCATGTTCCTTTGTCAGGCTCAGATGACTCTGTCTGCCGTAGAGTCTGTACCATCTGGGCTTAGTTTGGCCCAGAAATGTCATTTTTAGTCTAAAGCTTATTTATGTACAGATCTTTTTTCTTTTTCTTTTTTTTTTATTCTGAAGGCTATTGTAGCATAAATTTCAATCAAATCTTTTTAGGAATAAAGTCTTTGCAGTTGAAAAAGTTTGATTATAGTTTCTTTAAGGAAAATCATTCAACAATTTGTCTGTCCAAAAGAATAACAGTGCAGAAATAAACAATTTAGAGGGATGAAGACATTACAGAAGGTAAAACTAGTAAGCATTACAATTTTTTTTCTTGATTGATGACCTGAACATACAGTTGATTATAGAATATTACCATTTGTCTTTGAACAGCTGTTAAAGTAGTGCTTTTCAGTAGATGGATTAATTGATTGATTGATTGATTGATTGATTGAATCACTGATTGATTGATTTCCTGGTTTAACCCTCAAAGACCAGAGCAGCCTCCAGGGAACAAAAGCATCACCTGATCTAAGATGTGTAATAACTTATGAACCACCAACTAAATGAATACATTTGCAATAATTTAGATAAAATGCAGTTTCTCAGCTTTTCAGGGGCATTAAATACATAGTTTTGGACATTCAGAGGCCCTATAGTGACGGTAAAACCACCATCATCTTCTGCAACATATTCTGGGTTTTACTTGATTCACAAGTAAAACCCATGTAGACTCTACTATAATGATATATTTTCTGAAAAAGTATTTTTTTTTTCTATAATATAATAACCTTTAAATTTGCTCTGACCTTCTATAAACATCTACAGGATCAGTAAATTAAATTTAGGAAAATACCAGTATTTTACTAAAAAATACAAAATGCGAGAATAATATTAGAATAAAGAATGATAAATCACTCAGGAAAAAAAATCTAATTCTTTTTTGAAGTCACCACTAAAATAGTTTTAAAGGTTTAAGAGTTGACAGATCTATGCTCAACCCATAAAAACACAAACATTCATCCTTGACCAAAAGCATCTAATCAATCTAAACTGTTGATCCACTAATTCTATCAATTCATATAAATAATTGGTGTAAAATGCTGTTTTTCATCTTTTTATGGTCATCAGATATGACCCATTTGGACATTCAGAGGCTTCCATAGTTACCGCAGAAACATCGTCATCTTCTACAACATTGATTCACCAGTAACACCCATGGAGTTGGATGAATGAAAGTGGATGGAGATACTGGGTTTATGTTCAGTTAATCATATGTTACTAAAAAAGTTGATATTTCTTTTGTTTTTCTGTTTTGATACAATAATTTTTAACTTTATTTTGAGCCTTTATGAATATCTACATGATCAGTCAATTAAACATAGGAAAATATACAATTTTTTCATTGAGAAAAAATAAAAAATTCAGATGATAATGTTATAATAAATGGTGATAAATCACTTAGGCAAGGTAAATTGAGAGAGATAATCGTTTGGTAACTGCTACAAAAGCCACGCTGGTTCCCTATTGGTTAAGAAAGGTTTAGACTTAAAAAAAACACTGGATTTGTCACAGTGTCCCTTCAGTAAAACTTTGAAAGTGACTCTCTGGACTGTCTGGTTGACAGCGGGGGGCTAATGATTCCAGAGATGGTGCCGATAATAGAACCAGTTTGTCTGGTTGAGCGTGTACTGGTGTTGTGTTTTAGCCGGAGTTCACTCCTCGCAGCACCAGGAGGCATGCACAGTGACCCTGCCCACCAACCATTGTTAGCGATTTTCTATGAGGAAAAAAAATAGCTCAAATGTCAAAGGATGGGAATGGCACAGTACCAGATCAAAACAAAGCTGCACATTGAATCCTTTGTGGAACCAGTCTCAGGTCAGACAAGAAGAGGCCTCACCGAGGAGACAGAACGTGGGCTACACAACAAAGCAGTAATCATTTTCGGCATTTTTGTAGTATTTCACCCCTAAAATCAGCCACTGGAGCTGAAACTATGAAAGGCCTCTGCTCCTTCTCCTCCATAAAACGACATCTTTTGGGCTTCCTATAAACACAGGAAGTGCAAGATTGTATCACTGTGGGAGAAAGTGAAATGAAATTAGCTAAATTGGGTTACTTGGCTCAAATTACCCAAATCTAGTCAGAAAGAAAACATCCCCTCAGCTTTATGCGTTGGTGCAGTAAAGCCCTGTTCTTTGTCCTATTTATACCAATACATTTAGGAGTTACAGCCTCACACACATCTGCAAACAGACACTCCTATATTTATTTACAAAACCTGAGGCGGTAACTGACAAAGAGCAGGGAGAGCATCAAACGTCAAAGTGTGTTTTCAGTTTCCATAATGACACCATTAGGAGGCAGGACTATATTTCTCTTTACTTTATTTTATCTCTAATTAACGTTTTTATAACTGAAATCATTATAAAAATCCGATTACAGCAGACAGGTTTTTACTTTGTGTAGCTCTTTGGGCTTTCCTAAATCAATGAACATCTGTGTTAATGTCTGGTCTGCATGTTTCCCAATAATTGAGAATTAAATTACTAACAAAAGGGTCTTTGCTCAAAGCCTATTTGTTCCACAGTTGTACTTTAGTATGCATGAGTGAATAAGAAAACAAAGGGGACTGGGGTTTGGGCCTGACCACATGCTGCAGCAGATCAGTGGACCATATTTCTTGTACTCTCTTGCTGTTTGTCTAGAAAACTGCCTGTAAAACTAGACTGTATTAAAGTTTTCAACTTTGTGCGTTTGGCACTTATATTTTATGAAATTATCATTATAAACCCTTTAAGCCCCAGGCCTATTTTAGTGATGACTTCAAAATAAAATTTTCTCTACATTTAATCTTAACAAATTGATTTCTCATTTATTTTATTATTATCCTTTGCATTATTCAGCAAAACTTATAAACTCAAACAAACTCAAGGATTATTATATCAAAATAGAACTGAAACAAAAGTGATTTTTTTTCAGCAAAATATATCCTTAACTGAAAATAAAAACAAGTGCCTGTTTATAAAACTACATGTGTTTTATTGGTGCATCAGTGTTGCAGAAGATGACAGTGTTTCTATGTTGAATATTTGAGTCTCTGAACATCCAAATGAGACACATCTGATGCTGTTGAAAAGCTGAGACATTCAATTTTACTTGAATTGTTTACATGTATTAATAGGGTTAGTGGATCAACAGTTATTAAATATCTTACATCAGTGGATGCTTTGGTCAGTAGTGGCTGTTTGCATTTTTGAGGGTGAATGTAAAGGGTTGATCCGCCAGTTTAACACTAATTAGTGAGAGACAATTTGAATTAGAAATGCAGCAAATGAATTTAAATGAACATTAAGTGTTACATTAATCCAGTAATCCATTAATTATGTAGCTCTCAAACATTAAATTAATAATCAACTATGTAAATGATCAATAAATCAGCAAAAAATATTTGCGGCTTTTTCTATTTGAGTGTTTGTTTTTTTTATTTCTCTGCCACAGTAACTGAATAATTAGGCTAACCGAGTTAAGAACAACTTAGCACTATACAATAATGCTATGGTGACATTTTATTGTAACTATTCGGTAAATCAAGACAAAATCTACAATGAAAATCATCATTAGATGCAGTACTATTTACAAGCAAGTGTTGAAGCTATTATTTGTTTTATATCTAAAATGCTCATGTTCAGAGTTTATTTTTACTTTTTACTCAATTTGTAATTTTTTAAAATCATTGTAAGTGTCTTAAATGTTCTAGATTTCTAAATATTTGTCTTGTTCTGACCATAAATAATCATTTTAAGCCAACATCTTTTTTTTGTTGTTGTCAACAGCTGAATCCCTTGCTTGGTTCATTGATAAATTGTACAAGTCCATAGATTATTAATGGGATGTTTCCTATTTGGAAGCTAGTTCTAAATCATCCTTAAAATGCTCAGACTCAGAGGTTAATATATTAGAGACAGATATAGATGGGAGATGTTTCTCTTTAACCCACTTCCTAGCTTGACCTTTCCAAAGTCTATGTTGAAGGTAAAAGTTCTCCCTGAGGAGGAGATACTGAGGAGGAGCACCTCAGGTCAAACCAGAGAAAATTTATTACTATAAACCACTACTTTAAACAGGACACATTCCTCCTCTAATTCTGGACATCTGGTATGCATGTTGCTTCTCTGTTCTCCCCTTGTGGGAGGTTATAAAGCAACTTATACCAAAGGCTCCACAGTCAGCGTTTTGACACTGTTTTTTTCCCACAGTTAGAATAAAATGAATAAAAATGTAAAATCAATTCATGCAAGAAAGTGGAGTAAGAACAGTTATCTGGTTAAAACACCCCACCGGTTGTAAGTAAAAATTTGTTATGATGAAGCAACTGGCAAATATTTTCATTGTATGCTGTTCGCTGTTAAAGTAGCTGATAGTGTTAGAAAATGGTGAAAAATCAGTGTTTCCAAAGTGCATCATAATATCCTCAAATGTCTTGTTTGGTCCACAGCCTAAAAATATCAGTTTACTGTCACAGAGGAAGAAATAAACCAGAACACAGACAGGGTTCCCACACATCCTGAAAAACCTGGAAAATGATTGTCCAATTTTCCAGTCATGGAAAACGTATGGAAAATGAGAGGAAAAAAAAAAAAGGTCAAATGTCCTGGAAACGGTTAAATTATTCTGGAAAAATATTGATCCTCCCCCTGCCTTGTGACCTTGTGTGCCTAAACTGAGATGAAAGAAAGGCAATTGTTTTTCAATGATTTATTGAAAATATACAAAATATTTTTAGAGGAAGCGCAGAAGAGAATATAAGAGAGAGGAGAAAGTTGAGTTGAGAATTGTCCAGTTGAACATTGTAATTCCAGTTTGTCATGTTAATGAAGTGCTCCTCTGTAATCTGTGGGTGTGTTTGCATTCTTCTATGATACATTTATTATAATTATTTTTCAAAGATAAATTATAGCCATAGACTGCACATCAAATATCTGAGTAATAAACATAGAAACAACCTGGGGAAATGCAAATTTCAACTGTAAAAAAGAACACTTCCAAAGACTGAGGGGGACAGGGGAATGGATTAGTGTATGATGGGAGAATTTGTCTCTGTAGCAACTGAAAATGTCCTGGAAAAGTCCTGGAAAATTATTTCAGGGAAAGAATGAGAACCCTGACAGAGAAATCAGAGAGTAAAAGAACTCAAACCCATTACTGGTAGTTGTAACTAACCCATGAACCATTGCTCTATAACTGAATGATAGTGGAACTGTGGATGTCGATCAGCGATGACATGTTCTCATTAGAAATGGACATTGTATGAATGTTTAACTTAGGACCTGAAAATGTAAATGGTGAAAAAAGAAAAGAGGGGAAATGAAGAATGAAGTGACTAAATTCTCCAAGAACTGTTCCTTCTCTCGCTGACATTTGATCTTAATGTCGATTTTTGCTAAATAAAAATGTGTGTGAAAGTATTTAACTCTGTACAGTGTATAGAAGCACTATGCCATCGCCTCTATCCTCCCCTGACAAACATGATTCATGACCTGCTGACGGAGTGAGAAATGTGGCTTCAGTATGGAAAACTTCAAAAACACACTCACATGTGTGATTCCTCCCTTACAAATCACTGTGTGGTTGTCATGGGAACAGATCTCCATCCATCACGCCCATATCGACTCCACCAGTGGCAAAATGCCAGCCGCTGCACAGATCATGCCTGGGCTGCGAGGGGTTAATGGGGTAATAGTGTAATGTTTTAGACTGAAGGCTGAGTTATGGCTGCGGGTTAAAAGTCAAGCTGATGGGCTGTTTGTGGCCGGGGTGAGGTGCTGTCGATGCGGGTGTGAATGAGGACTCCCGCAGCAAACCATCCTTCATGTCTCTTCAAAGACAAAAGTTGTGGTGATTAGTTTCAGGGAGCTCCTTCATATTGTTGTGTTTCCTCATTTTTACGGATTTGCACGTCCGCTTCTGTTTATACACTCTCAGTTCAGCCAAGGAAGTAATTAGTCAAAGCTTGTGTCATATAGTTTGTGTTATGTTTTACGGTCGTCATGAGGACATAAAACCCTTAAGTGAGTCGGTCTCTAAACACAAATTAGAGCATTTAGGGTTTAATTTGAGTCTTAGTAAACTGCCTGCCTGGGGACGTCTCGTGTGGTGTCGAAGTGTTTTTATGGTTGAGTTAGATGACAGGTCCGATAATAGGTCTGTACTCTGATACTGACTTTTGTGGTTAAAAGCCAAACTGACGCTGAAATGATAGTGAGACTTGAAAGGAGATGCAGATCATGTCCTGCAGCAGGATGTTGAAAGTCAACACAGGAAATGAGGTCATACTGTAAGTCCCCAAAATTTGGTCTGTGCCTTGTGGTTGGCGCCAAAGGACGGAAAAGGTCCAGTTACTGATACTTAGTCATCTACAAGAGTAGTCAAATAATAATAATATAACCACAAATTCTGACCTATGGTTCCCTTCTTTTTGTCACTTGGGGATTTTTTGTCTTTTAATAACCATTTGCATCCTTAATTCTACAGTAAAACTGATTTTTTTTTTTTTTAATTTATATGAGATAAGATGAGATGTATGATGCGTATTGTACATGTATATATTAATGATTAATATACATAGAGTGCATAAGCTTGAAATAAACTATTGAACTACCGAACTAAACTACTACCTTCAAAAGTCATCAAAAACAATGGATTTGAAGCAGACCGCACCAGCACCAGTAAAATAATAACATAATAATATACACTCATGGAAAAAATTATAAGACCATCAAAAGTCATCAAAAACAATAGCTATGCAATCAAGTACTAACTCCTGTGTGTATCCTGTGAGGCAACCTTTGTGTGATATTGAGCTATATAAATAAAATTGAATTAAATTAATTTAAATTGAATTGAATTGAATCCTGTGTGTGTGTAAAATAGACAAAAAAGAAAACATGTAATGCCTAAAAGCACTGTTTTTGTCAGTATAATGCCATAGCTATTGATTTAAAAACTTATGTGATTTTGGTTATTATCTATAAAACCACAGAAAATGGATAGATATCAACTCTTAATTAAACTCTTATGAGCTATTGTTGCTGTTATCATTATATTTATCCAAACAAATGTACCTTTAGTTGTACCAGGCTTTGAAATTAACAAGAAATTGAAGAAAACATAGGGTGGTCTAATATTTTTTTCCACAACTGTAAGTTAACCTACATTAAGAACTTCTATTTTTCTCTACATTTTTAAAATCTATTTTTCTTTTTGAATGTTTTTCTCTCATTGCCTTTTATTTATGTTTGTCTGGTTAACTAATTATTGTATGGGTTTGAGCTCTTGTTGTGTCATTCTACCTGTGGATAATATTTAATGGAAATTAATGATAACTTCAATAAAAAAATGTTAACCTCTGAGTGTCTCCAGACAAAAATAATTCCATCTTCTTCCTCTTTTTTATGTACCCAAGATGTTCCCCATATAGCAAGTTTAATGAAAATACGTAATGTTTTTGTCCGTGTGTGTGTGTGTGTGTGTGTGTGTTTGATGGTGATTACATAATTTTTTCCTCCATGATAATTAATTCTCTCTTTCTGTTCTCTTTCTGTTCATTTTAATGTGGCTAGAAGCTGATGAGCCTAACAATAGTTTAATTTTATAGCCACAGAAAATGTAATGAAGAAGAAATCCAATTGATTTCACATTGATCTTTGACCTGAAATATTCAAAGAAGCAACAACTGAAGTGAAATTGAAATGATTTGCCATGAAAAGAATCCCAGCAATATCTCAAATGGTAGAAAATGAGGTGGGAACAGGGATCCAGGATGGCATTTCATGTGGTTTCATCACCTGTTTTCATGCAGCTGAAAGGAGAGGATTATGACAATTATGTAAAATAATTGTGGTAGGCTTGAATGACTGTAATAAGGCGATTATGTAATAACTTTTAACAGGTCTCGAAGGCAGCGGTTATTATATGGCTGTAATTGAAACTAATGTATCTGTTTCACTTTTCCAGAATTCTATGAACCTGCCTCCGGACAAAGCCCGGCTCCTCCGACAGTACGATAATGAGAAGAAGTGGGACCTCATCTGTGACCAGGTGCACTCACAGTCCCTTATTTATAAATGACAGAAGCTGCGCTGAGAACATGCACACATCTGCCTTCATCATTACCTGCCATATAAAAAAACTACACATTGAAGTGAGATTAAAACACTTTTATATCTTTTTCTGGCTTTAGGAGAGGTTTCAGGTGAAGAATCCGCCTCACACCTACATCCAAAAACTGCGGGGATACTTGGACCCTGGAGTCACGCGAAAGGTGAGACAGTGCCTTTATTTACACACATAACGGTCACTTAGAGCAGACGTGTCAAACTCATTTTAGTTCAGGGGCCGCATTCATCCCAATATGATCTGAAGTGGACCGCACCAGTAAAATAATAACATAATAATGTACAGTCACCTAAAAAAATTATTAGACCATCAAAAGTCATCAAAAACAATGGTTATGAAATTAAGTACTAACTCCTGTGTGTATCATGTGACTAAAACAGACAGAATAGATGGAATGTCTAAGAGCACTGTTTTTGTCAGTACAGTGTAATAGCTATTGATGTAAGAACTGATGTAATTTATGATCATGGAAAATGGATAGATATCAGCTCTTAAATTAAACTCTTATGAGCTAACTTTGTTGTTATCATGATATTTGTCCAAACAAATGTACCTTTAGTTGCACCTGCATTATAATAAACAAAAAATTGAAGAAAACATAGGGTGGTCTAATTTTTTTTCTGTGACTGTATAAATAATGTCAACTCCAAGCTTTTGTCTATGTTTTAGAGCAAAAAAAAAGTAAAATAACATGATAAAAATATTTACATCTGGGTCAGATCAGGCAGTCATGTAGGCCCAAAGTTGCTGTTCAATGACTTGTAATCTTTTAACTAAATGACACAAATAAGTTTATTTTATATTTATGTGTAAGTATTAATTAACAAATACTTTAAAATAGTATGTGTGATAATTTGCCTGTGTTAGCTTTTTGTGAAAATTACAAAAATACATGCTCAGTCAGGTAGCTGCTGAAAAAGCACATTAATTTTTTAGGGTTTATGCAAAAGTGGATAACATGCTGTTCCTGTTCAAGTGTTGTCCTAAATGGATATTGGTATTTTAGATAATATATTTTATTTATCTACAAGATTGGCAATTTTAATTGAAAATATCAATTGCCTTATGAATTGGAGCAAAAACGCTCAGTTATGTAGTTGCAAGGCTTCTTGGTCACATAGCCGCAGGCCTATTGGCCAACATTTAAAGGAGGACTTAAACACTGGTTAAAAATTCACAAATCCTTCATAACTTTCATTTATTATATGAAAAAGTAAATATAACAATAACAAATATGCTTTGGTTATAATTTGGATAAAATAATAAACGATATACAGTAACAAATTCTTCCAACTATGCTTCATGTTTCAAACGTTTATTTTACGTGTGATTGGCTCACACAATTTTTTTAATCGTTCATGTTCAGCCTCTTGATTTTAACCATATAAACATCTGGATTTCTGCAGCACATTCTTGAAATCCTGAATGTTTACTGGTTCTGTGTCTCTAGCAGGAATAAAACCATTAGTATTAGCATTAGAACATGTTCACTTTTCTTTCATCACTTAGAAATTATCCTATAAAAATGTGAATAACAGGAACAATTCTGAATAAAGTGAAATGTATTTAGAAAAATAAATTCAATTTTAACAGTTTTATACCTTGACTTCTCATTTATACACAGACATTACAGTTACAGATCACAGTGGATTGACAAATACACAAAACATTTAATAACAAACAGAATATTGTAAAAATTGCACTTACTTATTTTAAAACATTTCATATTTGTTCAGGTTATTTACATTTTTTGAGAAAGGATAGTATGTAAATACAAATGTTTTTGAAGTGTTAATGTGACTTTACTTGTTTTAAAATATGTAGTTTTCAGTATGTAGGTGTCTGTATGTTTATGGTACAAACAGCTGTTAAATTTATTTAAAAGAAGATGTATTTCTGTTATTCGTGTTAAATTGTGGAATGTATATATATGTATAATATATTTAAAGATGTGTAATTCATTAATTTTTTCAAAACATTGGTTTGTAGAGATATTTTCAAGGGATGCAAGCAGTAAAGATTTTTGATGTTTTGATTAGTAGAATAAAACTAATTACTTGATTTGAATGTAGGTGAGGCGTATAAGCATTTGGCTTCTGCCTACGCCGATACAGTCCTCAGAATTCACAGCAGGTTGACTTAAAATCAGCCTCATTGTTTGTGTTTTCAATATTATGGATGAGGACTGAATACACCTTAACCTTAGGATAATATTTTACTTGTCTGACACTCTTGAGACTGAATTGGTCTGAATGTGGAACCTGAATTAAAATCATCATTTTTTTCATTTTACAACTTTATCCCCGGGGCCACATTGGACCCTTTGGTGGGCCGGTTTTGGTCTGTGGGCCTTATGTTTGACACCCATGACTTACAGGAACTCTGCAGTCTGACGTTCTTTGTTTTTATTTCCCAGAAATTTCGGAGGCGAGTGCA
>JAPTGZ010000026.1:22034097-22055416 GCA_029814645.1 Fowleria isostigma | reverse complement strand
TTTATGTTTGGTACAACTAAAGGTACATTTGTTTGGTTTTCTTGATAAAAACCAAAATCACTTTTCTTATATCAATAAGTTTTTGTTAAAGTAACAGTGAAACTGTTGAGACTTAAATAATAACCCTTTATTACACGTGTCTCTTGTGACATTACAATAGGTCAGAGCTTCACAGTTCCCCTTTCTTTTCCCTTTAAAATGGTAATTATAATAAAAGGCTTCTTGTTTACATGGGGATCTCCAGTGTTGCCTTATAATTCTGGTTTATTTCATTTTCTGTCAGCTTTCTGTGATGTGTTCAGTCCAGGCCTAAAGGATGTGGATGTGTTGTGGGTGTGTTGTAGATTTGGTGCCCTGCTAAGTCCTCTCCCTGTTCTCGTGCGTCACAGGTGGGTCAGGGAGTTTCTCAACGATGAAAACAGAGGCCTTGACGTTCTGGTGGAGTACCTCTCCTTTGCCCAGTGTGCTGTCATGTGAGTACTCCTGCACAAACATACACATACACACACTTCATGACTGCAGCCAAAACCTTTCCTAGGGAGCTGGGTTGGGCAGTGTATCCAGCTGCTGAGTTAACACGTTGTGTCCTGTGGAGGCTAATGGGCTGCTTGTGCATCTAAAAATGTGCTCTTGGCATTTTGGATATGTTTGTATGGCCCGCTGCATATGTGGCAAACTGACTGTGGTTCCAGACAGATGCTACAGTATGTGGTGTAGTGCTGATCCATATGTTTCCTGAAGGAGACTGGATCTCTGTGCTTTTAAGTGGTGCTGAGCTTCATCATGCAGCTCAAGGATATTTCTTGTGATAACCCCTGGCTCTCTACCAAGCTGCCTTGCTGGTCTAACCGCCCCCTGCCTCTCATCTGTACCCCTTTGCCTCTGTGTTGGCTTCTATGTCTGTGGTCCAGGTTGGATTTTGAGGGGCTGGAGAATGGGGAGGATGGCTTCTTGGACAAGGCTAAATCTTGGAGCAGGTCAATAGAGGATCTGCACAGTATGGGCACCCAACCCTTCTGCAACACACTGGTGCGTTCTGCTCGCCAGTCTGTCCTCCGGTACGTATCGCTAAACAAGCTTTGCTGCCATTACCTATCCTTATCGCCTCGCTCCGCTAAGCTTGAGCGCTACAGACATGTACTAGCATGCAAGCCAATTGTCTTGGTGCTGTTTTGCTTCAGGAATAATTTATAAATGATGGCAGTGATGACCTCTCCCCTGACCTCAAGCCTTGGCTCTTTACAAATTCAATCAGATGTTGAGCTGCATCACAGATAGAAACTGAAGTCTTTGACCTTTTACACAATGCTTCTCTTATGGTAAATACTCCTCCAGATGTGCAAGATGAGAGCCAGCTGTGACCAGCAGCATATGCAGAGCTATTGTGATTCTCTTCTTCATCACAGACACACACAGACAAGAAACACCAGATATGAAGTCTCATGAGTAAATTAAATAGAATGAAATCATATGACAAAGGGGTTTAACCCATAAAGACCCAGTGCTACTTCTGTGTCAGTTCCCAAATTAAATTTTCTTTATATTTAACCTTTTTTAACCCATAAAGACCCAAACATCCACCATCTATCAAAATCATCAGCTGATACAAACTGTTTAATCCCTGTTTATTTTAATACATGTCAATTGTTGTAAAATATAGTTATTCATCTTTTCATGGTCATCAGATATGACCCATTTTGACACGCAGAGCCTCCGTAGTTACCATGGAAACATTATCAACTTCTACAACATTGATTCACAGTCAAACCCATGGAGTTGGATCAATGACAGTGGATGGAGACACTAACGGTAGTTTATGTTCAAATGATTAGAGATTTAACTGAAAAGTCACTTTTTCTTCAGTTTTCTCTGTTTTTGATATAACTCTCCACTTTACTCTAAACTTTTATGAACATATACATAATTAGTAAAGTAAATGTTGGAAAATGCCTGATTTTCACTGAAAAGACCCCACAAAATACAGAAGATAATATTGCAACAAATGGTGATAAACCATTTAATGATGGTTGAATGTAGAGGAAAAAATAATTTGGGAAGTGCCACAAATGTCACACTGGGTTAATTTTGAGCCTGAGGCTAAATGGGTTTATTATAATATATTGGGTATCAGAACAAATGTGTGTAAAATCAGAAATTCTGGATCCAAAGGCACTGTAAAACCCTTTTAAACTGTAGCATTATGAGCACATGATGACTGTGCAATACTGTTACACAATAGCAGCCTCGCTCTGTTGACAGCAGCAAGAAAACCAGGCATCTCCCATGATGCATCTGTAACCTCAAAAGCCATCAGAGTTTTTTCTGTTAGACCTCATGTGCTCTCATTTTCTTTCTGCTCTGTGTGTCAGCAGTCAAATAATGGCAGCTAGACTGAGAAATTGGAATTGCAGAAAGCAATGAATTAGCAGTGATTAAGTAGCTAATTTGAAATAAAAGACTAAATGTAGTTGCTGCATCTCTACCAGATATTAATCCTTTCCATCTGCTGCAGCTATGGCTCAGTTACAAACAGCAAAACCATCAAGAATTCCCGCCTCGTCAGCCAAAAAGATGATGTGCATGTGTGCATCATGTGTTTGAGAGCCATCATGAACTACCAGGTATCAAACAGTAACACCAACAACATCACACTCTCTAATGCACGATTTGACAGAGTTATAAATGTAGGGATTATACATTTTCTCCTGGCTCTACATACAAGTTTTTATAACCACATCCTGTTCTCTCTCTCTCTCTGTCTCCTGTGCAGTATGGCTTCAATATGGTCATGTCTCACGCACATGCAGTCAATGAAATTGCTCTCAGCTTGAACAATAAGAACTCACGGTAAGAACTGAGGCCCCCCTCTCATTCGATGCTAGGCCGGGTTAAACAATAGGAGAAACCCTGCAGCCAGTTCATATGATATGCTTCCCATTCTCCATGGGGCTGTGCCTTTCTCTGAAGTTGGGGATCAGAGGCGAATATACAGGCTGCTAAAGGAATGTTTACTAAAGGGAGATTAGTGGTAAACCGCAGGGGCTGATCACTTCATAATGAATGCTAGGTAGGAATGGGCAGGTCTTTGCAGCTTTTGAGGTGCTTACTTTAGATTTCACTATGGATTACAGATTTCATCTCCTTATTGTTGATATTTCTGCTAGTTTTTAGGCAGTGCCTGTGTAACCATACTTATTGATATTGTAAAAAGAGAGAAACATGATTTTAATACCTACATTTTTTGCAATTGTAGTTATTTTCCATGAAGTTTAATTTGAACACTTGAACTTTATCCATGTGTGTTGTTCTGATGAGGGTCTCCTGTACTTCCAGGACAAAAGCTTTGGTCCTGGAATTGTTGGCTGCCGTCTGTCTGGTCCGAGGAGGTCATGAAATCATCCTTTCAGCATTTGACAATTTCAAAGAGGTGCTTTAAGCAACTTTTTAATTCACAATCTTCACCAAAAAGGCAATCCCCCAACTCAGATGCTCATATACAGCCATGAAAAAAATTATGAGTCCACCCATATTTTCTTCAATTTCTTATTCATTTTAATGCCCGGTACAACTAAAGGTACATTTGTTTGGACAAATATAATGATAACAACAACAGTATCTCATAAAAGTTTAATTTAAGAGCTGATTTCTATCCATTTTCTATGGTTTTCTTGATAATAACCAAAATCACATGTTCTTACATCAATATCTATGGCACTGTACTGACAAAAACAGTGCTTTTAGGCATTCCATGTTTTCTTTTCTGCCTGTTTAGTCACATGATACACACTACTTGATTGAATAACAATTGTTTTTGATGACTTTGGATGGTCTAATAATTTTTTCTGCGCCTGTATATTATAATATTGCAATCATTCCCTTTCTTTACTGGAATGTGTAAAAGTAAAGCCCGTGTATAGAGATGAAAGTTGAGGAGATCTGGGCCTTTTCATGTCCACTGGGGGTGTAAGTGAAACTCTACGGTGGCCTGTCTGAGGTTATTAGTCTCATTAAGACACCAGATGTGAGCCAACCTTGAACAATGATAAGGATCAACTCCCTGATGGGAACCAGTGGACCACAAAGATTTGCTTAGCCTCTCTGTTTCTGCCGACACAGTCATCTAAACACCGGAACAAGACAATTACCCAGCAGTCTAAAGCTCCAGAGACACAGAGCTAATCAACCCACCAGTCAAAATAAGGTGGTGTTTCTGTTGAGGTATTCCTTAAAACTACATTTAATACACAATGGCAGTTTTCTGGAATCTTAAGGAAGGCTGCTGGCGGTATTTAATACCATGAATTAAGGCTCACATTTCCATCTACAGTAAGATTAGAGGAGATGTTTTTTTTACAGTGCTTAAAAATGTTGAGAATGTAGTATACAAACAGCATTTGTTTTGTTTTCCCTGTGTTGCCCCATATTTTATCTTAGTATTCGTCTGGTTTCTTTTCCCATGAGTAACCATAGTGTTGAAATGTTTTAAGTAAAATGCTCTGTTTGTGTCTGATGCATATGGATAATACATGACCTTTGAATGTATTTGATTATAACAAAATACATGGTAAACAGTAGGATTTGTAACTAACTTTGTAATTACACTATATTAAACTGGTTACAATCCTCAGTGTATATGAATCTTCTATATTTTAGGTGTGTAAGGAGAAGCATCGTTTTGAGAGACTGATGGATTACTTCCGTGGTGAAGAGGGTAACATTGACTTCATGGTAAGACACGTGTGAGGTCTGGCTGCGTTTTGGTATTTGTTGTGCTCTATATTTCATGCATACTTCTCTGTGTCTGTGGCTCAGGTGGCTTGCATGCAGTTCATCAACATTGTGGTTCACTCAGTGGAGGACATGAACTTCAGAGTGCATCTGCAGTATGAATTCACCAAGCTAGGGCTGGATGACTATCTGGAGGTATGGGAGCAACATGTTAAAAGTGAATGTTAAAGATCCTCTCCAGTCATGTCATAGATTATCTTAAAAATACTCCTCATAAAACAATAATATGACTCTAATATGTTTATGTTTATGCAAATGAGTTCAATAAAACGACAGGATCTCTGACTGAAAATATCAATTTTAAGATTTTCTTTGGTTTTCCACAATCCTTTTGTAGAAACTGCTTTTAAGTAAAGACCTTAAACCTTCACTACATGTGAAAAAAGCATCAAACTCACTCTATGTTCATTCACAATGAAGCTCAGATTAGATTATAGGGTTGTAAGAAAATATCAGTTCAGCAATATATTGCAATATTTCATTTCACAATATTGTATCGATAAAAAAATACTGTATTGATATTTTTAGGTATGTAATTAAATACAGACATAGCGGAGGTGCATTTTATTTTTATTTTTATTTTTGGGGGAATGCTGCAAACTCCTCGATTTACAAATCGACACAGGTATTTTACTCTTATTTATATTTTCATGTGGGTATCTTGTTCTGCTAATTGCACAAAAATAATGTTATGATGTTGGATGATTCAGGAACTATCCACGATGCAATCTATTCATAACTGATAGAATATGAATATTTGAGCAGGATCTTAAACTGTAATATCTGCAAAACTTAAGTTTATTTATTTTTTGTGTATGTTATTGTACTGGTAAAGCCAGTTGTTAAAACTTTATTTATATAGTTTTTACAGTGTAAAGTTTCATAATATAGCATAAGATCCTGTTCTGATCAAATAAAAATTTGTTTAGTATTTGTGCAGATTTCTGGAGTTTTTAAAAGTTTCCAGGAAAAAATAATAATAAAAAAGTATCAACTTGTTAACAGTATCATGATATTTCACAATATATCGTATGGTGACCCTGGTATTGTGATTTGTATCGTCTCGGCAGGTTGTTGCCAATACATACCCCTATTAGATTAGAGATCAGAGCCCACTGAGGGTTCTGAGTGGAGGGGAATTTGAGCAAATCCAAAACTCATCCTCAAGTGCAGATTTTTTCTACGAGTACAGTAACACTAATTCTGATTCTTTATTCTAGAAATGTAAACATACGGAGAGTGACAAGCTGTCAGTGCAGATCCAAGCCTACCTGGATAATGTATTTGACGTGGGTGGTCTGTTGGAGGATGCAGAGACAAAGAATGCAGCGCTGGAGAAGGTGGAGGAACTAGAGGAGCACCTGTCTCATGTAAGTGCACCACCCAGTCTGGACCACCTGTGCTGTTCACTGGGCTTAATGATGAGATTGTTGTGGTTCACCAGCTATGTGCTTTACATAGCTCTTTCAAAGTGGTAGTTAAATTCTACTCTCTGTTTGCATTTCACAAGTGGTTTGGGATAATAACGGGGTGGAAACTGCTGGAAAATAATGTGTGTGTTACAAGCTTAATATTGTTCTCATGTTGCCTCATTCTTTCTGGGCAGTTGCCTTTGTATCCCACGCTGCTTTGTAAAGACCTTCTTCACATGGAAAGGTCGTAGGCAGCCCTGACATCATTCGAAGAATTTCATAACAAACTCGTCTCACAGGGTTCGGGAATGATGGAGGAGGAGGAGGGTTGGAATTCCAAGTGAATTCCTATGCAGCATGTGCCATCTGTGTAAAAATCCAAATGCAAAAGTAAAAGCTGTATCATCCTGATGCTGTGTCATGCTGAGGAGAAGATCATATTTCTTATTGATGATGCAGTGTATAGGAGAGAGGGAGTGGACCTGGGAAAGATGCCCATGCTGTGGATCAATTCTTGAATTCAGCTCCTCTCATCTCATTCTGTCTGACTCCTCTCCCAGGTGACGGAGAAGC
Source organism: Fowleria isostigma (assembly GCA_029814645.1). Lineage (NCBI taxonomy): Eukaryota > Metazoa > Chordata > Actinopteri > Kurtiformes > Apogonidae > Fowleria > Fowleria isostigma. Next base: position 22,048,643 of record JAPTGZ010000026.1, on the reverse strand, counting down.
TGCTGGAGGTCGAAAATGAAACAATGATGAAGGTAGCAGATTTGGAGAAGGTGGTCATTCAGAAAGATAAGGACCTACAAGCAATACGGGTAAGCTGGTGATCCTGTTGAGTGTCGGGGTCATATTGCTCATCTAGCTTGCATAAGAAAGGCTTCACTTACCCTGGTTGTTAACAAAGATCAGTTTCAGATGCTTAGCTAAATTGCTGTGATAGCAAATTAGGTCAGGAGGAAACAGGATGTTTCTTTAGCTTGTGTAGTCATTGTGTTCTGCTCTTTATCACCCCCTGGTGACTGTTCAGGAGACGTACGAGTCGACCAACACCCAGGTCAACACCCTGAGGAGGGTGATCAAGGAGAAGGATGCCGCCTTCCAGAGACACTTCAACATTGAGAGGCGGCTGCTGGAGCTCGAACAGCAAGGAACGATCCGTTTGCACAAAAAGCCTGACGGAGACATTTCCATCGAGCCTTTGGGTGTAGGTGCAGTCGGAATCCCTCTGGGAGACATCAGCCAACTGTCTTTAGGTTCAACAGTCGCACTGACAGAAATAGGAGGTCCAGACACCAGTCTACCACCCGCCAGTGAAGCACCTCCCCCACCTCCTCCACCACCGCCACCTCCACCTCCTCTTCCCTCTGCTGCAGGTGAAAGACCATGACTCACAGTGATTATGTCTGGTGACACATATATGTGAAAGTTGAGCATCCTCAACCACAGACCTACACTGGAGGTCTATTTTCAGTTCCTCTTCTTTGTTCATTCGTGTCAAGCCAGGTGACAGGTCACAGCAGTGTTCTCCAACCCAGACAGGAAAAGGAAATGCGAAGCGTGTTTCCTATGTGTGGGCATCTTTGCATGCACACAGATTGCAGCATAGGAGAAACTTTCAGAGCTCTGCTGTTTTTGTATCTCAGTAAGAAATGTTTCAAGGTTGTCTTTTAATTTAATTACAGGGCCAAGTGCACCAGTCCCACCTCCACCACCGCCTCTCGCTCCACCTCTGCCAGAAGCCTCTCCCTCAGTTATCCTGAGTTTGGGTCTGTCAGGTGAGAAGTTCAAACATTAACAAACAGCCAGGGTTAAGAAGTAATATGTGGTTAAAACAGTTTTTAAAAAATGTAGTTTAACTACATTTTGCTGTTGTGTGTTTCTAGTTCAGCTACATTCATTCTGGTTTTACAAAGTGAGTCAAGTAGTTTACAACATGAAATTGGCAAAAATAGCGCTGCATATTTGTGTGTACATATTTATTTTTAACTGTCATTTCTCCTCTGAAATTTATAATGAGCGTCAAGCCTAGTCACCACTCAGATAACCTCATGTGCAAAAGGGAAGGTATTGCTCAGTGTCTTCATATAAAGCCTGAGGAAGAATCATAACCATACAATTCTCTAACTATAAAATTTTGCAACAAAAGTAGTTTTTGCAAGTAGTTTTGATTAACCAAAGTACAAATCTCCCATATTTTTTTGTAGTTTAAATTATTCAAGTGTTAAATCGACGATAATATGAAAAGCTATTCAATCAGAGTACAGTAAATGTCTCATAAGCATCTTTCTGCACAAAGAAAGATGCAACAAAACTCAAGACAAGTATTTATTTTGTGTTCAACAGCTATCAGGATAAAGAAGCCCATCAAGACGAAGTTCCGTCTGCCTGTGTTTAACTGGACGGCGTTGAAGCCCAACCAGATCAACGGCACAGTTTTCAATGAGATAGACGATGAACGCATCCTAGAGGTAAATCCAGCACATAAATCTTCCTGTTTCTAATGTATTTATTCACCAAAAAGTTTACACCAAGTCATCATTTCTGTGCAGGAGCTGGATCTGGAGAAGTTTGAGGACATGTTTAAGACCAGAGCTCAGGGTCCAGTTGTGGATCTTTCCTGCACAAAGAGCAAAGTCGCCCAGAAGGCAGTAAACAAAGTCACTCTACTGGATGCGAACCGCTCCAAAAACCTGGCCATCACTTTACGAAAGGCGAACAAGACCACGGAAGAAATCTGCAAAGCAATAGAGAAGTATGTGCATTTAGAAGCCCAGACGTATCATATTCTGTGAGCAGATTCCTAATATTAGTTGTGTCTGCTCAGGTTTGACCTCAAGGCTTTACCCGTCGACTTCGTGGAGTGTCTGATGCGCTTCTTGCCCACGGAGGCAGAGGTCAAGGTGCTGCGTCAGTACGAGCGTGAGCGACGTCCACTGGACCAACTAGCAGAGGAGGATCGTTTCATGCTTTTATTCAGTAAGATTGAGAGGCTCACTCAGAGGATGAACATTATCACCTTCGTTGGGAACTTCGCAGACAATGTCAGCATGCTCACGCCACAGTTAAATGCAATCATCGCCGCCTCAGGCTCAGTGAAATCATCACCAAAGCTGAAAAGAATGCTTGAGGTAAGAGGTGTTTATTTCACAGGATGTTGATATTATCAGTGTCCTTTGTGCATATTCATGAAACCTTTCTGTTTATTTTAGATAATTCTAGCCTTGGGAAACTACATGAACAGCAGTAAAAGAGGCTGTGTGTATGGTTTCAAGTTACAAAGTCTTGATCTGGTGAGTAATTGTTTGGTCATTTTTCATGACTTTTAATCATTCAGACCAAAAATACACTCCACACTTCATCTTGGCAGTTCTTTTCACGGTATTTTGGGTTTGGTTGTTTTTGTGCTGCAGCTGCTGGACACTAAGTCTACAGACAGGAAGATGACTCTGCTCCACTACATAGCTCTCACTGTGAAGGAGAAGTACCCAGAACTGGCCAATTTTTACAATGAACTGCACTTTGTAGATAAAGCTGCAGCAGGTGAGTGTGGATGAAGTGTCTTAAAACATATATTTAAAGAAAATTAAGAATTTTTATTTGTCAGTATTTATTTTACATACAACACACACTCAGACTGACTTTAACCCATCACTAGCTGGAAAAACAGGAACCTACCGCAAACTAGGAGTGGTGGCCTCCCATGTCAGGCACGTGGGGAGCAAATTGAGGGTTAATTGCCTTGCTCATGGGCACATCAGCCAACAATTTCTTTCTTCCATCAGTCACAAGCTGATTCTTCAACCATCTAGGCCAGGGGTTCTCAAACTTTTTAAAGTGGAGTACCCCCAAAGATATACTTTTGTAGTTAAGTACCACCAAACTCTCACTTCAGCATTTCTGATTGAAAAAAATTAGGCACAAATGTTCCTATGCCAAAGGTATCTGTTTATATTTTAAAAATTTAGTAAACAAACCACATATATTTTGTAATATATAAAAAATTACAAATTTTTAAAGTACATTTTGTGTGAAAAATATAACCTGAAAAGTACCCTCTGCCATTCATAAGAAAAATAAATCAGTTATTAATTAATAAATGAACCTTTCATCAACAAAAAATAATCAAATATTCAAAAAAAACTCATGTTGAATAATATAAAATACAAATGTTCTTAAAATGTTACCAAATCTTAAACAAGATGATTGACAATAAAACTATTATATGAATGTGTTCATTGTTTTTTATATTTCAGCATTAATCCTCATTATTTATGTTGTATTCAATACATGATGACTTATTTAATGTATTTTTCACAAAAAATTTCAAGTACCCCCTGGGCTTTTTCTCAGTACCCCTGAGGGTATGTGTACCCCACTTTGGGAACCCCTGGTCAAGGCCATGAGTTGACAACATTTGCTATCTAAAAGGCCATTTTTGAACATAAATGTGAGGATAAAACTGTGTGGAACCAAAAAAAATGTATTTAATATTTTTTTTACCTCAAAGTGGTGACTATGTGAGAAGCTGTCATTTGTCACTGCTGTTTTGTACAGCAAAACCTGATTGGTATCTAAAAGCTTTCTTTGCAATAGAGTATAGAGATGAATATCCTCAGTTACGATACATAAAAATTTAAAAAAAAGTACTGTTGCTAATATTACTTCAACTTCTGCATTTTCTTGTAGTCGTATAGTCTACATTTTTACAACTGCATAACATCAGAATGACTTTATGGTTGCAATAATAATACAAAATGTTTAAAATATAAGTGTTAGTCATTCCTATTTGTTGTTGACAAAGTCACAGGGAGCCATTGGAAAACGACTAAAGAGCCAAATGTGGCCCCAGAGCCACAGGTTGTCCATCCCTGGTCTAGACAATGCCTGCCCCAGTGATTTGTTAAATATGTCATTTATAGTTAGCAATTCCATGAATATGACATATTTACTTCTGATTACGTTCACAGTGTCTTTGGAAAATGTGCTGCTGGATGTGCGGGAGTTGGGAAAAGGCATGGACCTGATACGGAGAGAGTGCAGTCTCCACGATCATTCAGTCCTCAAAGGTTTCGTCCAGGCGAGTGACGGACAGTTGGACAAGCTGCAGAAGGACGCCAAGACAGCAGAGGTATCCAACACTGTCCTCACCTCTGGAACCTCAAAGAACCCGCTGGAAAAAGTGAAACTAGACATGAAGCAAAACCTTGACCAGCAGCTACAGCTCACTGTACTCTAATACCGAACCATTCATAGCTTCTAACCTGACAGTGTTTACAAACAGTGCTTCCACTCTGAACTGTCTTCTTTCCAATTCTAGGAAGCCTTCAACAATGTGGTGAACTACTTCGGAGAGAGTGCCAAGACGACTCCACCCTCTGTGTTTTTCCCAGTGTTTGTGCGCTTTATCAAGGCCTACAAGGTGAGGACACCCCAGGCTGAACTCGTATTTGTCTGTTTTCCTCTTCTTTTTCTTTTTCTCTCCTGCTCCATGAGGAAGTTCCCTGGGTTTGAGACGTGGATGTTGTCATTTGCTCTGAGCAGAGCTGGGGCAGAGCTTTGGCTGTCTCTGTGCCACAGGACGTGGCGTGTAGTCCGAGGCCAAATAACAGGAAAGGCCAGCTGGGTCTGACTCTAGAGAAGCAGCTGTGGTGTTTAGACTGGTTTTAACCCCACTCCTCCCCTCCTCCACGTTACCCTCGGACAGCCTCGCCCTGCCCCACCACACAGCACACTTCCTGAGATTGTTCTCAGACTGGATTTATGGGATCTGCTCAAGGAAATGTGCAGAACAAGGATTTCTGTGTCTGTCTATCTGAGTGTGTGTGTGTGTGTGTGTGTGATTTAAAGAACTAGTCTAATACAGAGGTATTGTGTGTGAAGGTGAAAGGGGTACACAGGAAGATAAATGATTCTAATAAAGGTTATGATAATCAAAGTATGTCGGAGCTCACCTTCTGACTTGTTTTCTTGAACCTTAAAATGACACTATCTATGATTTACATGTGTTGCAGTTTCTTGTTGCTGACTCTTCACCTTTCTCTTCTCAACAGGATGCAGTGGAAGAAAATGAACAGAGGAAAAAGCAGGAAGAAGCAATGAGAGAAAAGTTACTGGCTCAGGAGGCTAAACAACATGACCCCAAGGTACAAGCAACTGAGCTGAATGAAACTTTTCACATGTAGGGATGTAACGACATGGAAATTTTATATCACGGTTATTGTGACCAAAATTATCATGGTTGTCATTGTAATTGTGCTATTGTTGAAATTGCTCAAAATGTCCAAAAAGTACTTAAACACACACTGAATTAACTAAGTTTTATGTAGGAAAAACAAAATAACACGCACAATGTACTTTGTTAGCAGAAACATTGTTCATCTGAGATTAAAATGTGAAAATGTCAGCATATATACTTTGGTGTAAATCAAATGTGTGTAAATAAATGTTAATTAAAGTACTGTGGATGTAAGAACAATACAACCACATGGAAACAAATCCATAGTGTTAGTATTTAAGTATTACCGTGAGTTTTCAAAGTGTGGTAATTGATCACGGTTTTCATGATAATTAGAATTGAAATGGTAATACTAACCACCAGGAATTTTACTACAGTTTATCGTTATACTGGTAATCATTACATCCCTAGTCACATGTGTACTCAGTGCTAAATAAAGTACTCTCTACTGTGCCAAAAGTGCAATGAATGGTACAAACGTCTCCTCTGCTGGTTCAGGTCCAGGCTCAGAAGAAGAGGCAGCAGCAACAGGAGCTGATCGCAGAGCTACGCAGGCGGCAAGCCAAGGACCACCGGCCCGTGTACGAGGGAAAAGACGGCACGATTGAGGACATCATCACAGGTGGGCCGGACAACGCTGTACACAGACCCCACGGGGGTCCCACCAGCCCCGGTCGCCGCCGGCCGAGGATGACTGTAGTCATTCACTGCTCGGCTCCACTGAAGTGCACCTTGTGCTATGTGGTCCAGACACCGGCACATCTGGAGCACAGCAGTCATTAGTTATTCCATGACGTGCTGTCTGGTGAAAGTGTGCAACTACAGCTGTACCGTCTCAAACAGCTAAACGGTTTGATCTCACTGTAATTCAGAAGGTTTGAATTATTTTAAACCACTTTTTGTTGAAAACCTGTTTGCTTGAAGAAAAAAACAGAATGGGAATTTTTAGTATGCATTTCTGCCTAAGTCTTTTTTTTATCTACAGATAAATAGGTTAAAAATATTAAAGTTCTTGCATAAAGGGGCTTTACTGGGAGATCAAGAAGCATCTACAGTCTCAGGATAACACTCAGTCTAACTGGTGTTTAATAGTTGACTCAGTGCTTCAAATGTCAATAATCTAAATGTTGCATCAGTGTCGTTATTGAAATGTTAATAATGCTTCTGTGCAACCATTGTCAATGTTGTAACATCTAATTAACAGATTGCATTAAGAACAATAGCCACATGTACCACAGTTGATGAAAAAACAAAATCACTTCTGCAGAGTTATGTTACAATTTAACACAACTCTTATATAAATTTAAATATTAGAGCAAAAAAAAAAAACACTACTCTGATGGAATTACAGTGTTGGGGAGTTAATAGTTGTATATAACAACCTTAAACGTTCATTGTGTTGCATTCATTGCTTTAGTCATACAGTAATATTGGACAACATGAATCAACAATGCCATTGCCTGGTTTAAATGGATCTTTTTAGGTGATTTCTGCTGAACAGACCAGTTTAGCCCCTTTGATATTAAAATGTTCAGTTGGTAAAAACTTAAATTAATTTAAATAGTCACGTGTTATGTCTTTAATAAGGTAACTGACATATGTAACCTATTACATAAATGTCCTTCCCATGGCATATTCAACAGATTATTCAGATAGTTGAACAGTTTTCCCAGGTTCATTTTAGTCTCATGAGTGAAATACGAAGGTGGTGCAGTGCCCCCCCCCCCATCCATAAATGCAGTGTTTCCAGTGTGACATGTTTTCTCTCCCTCCCCCTCCTCCCCCAGTACTGAAGAGCGTGCCCTTCACAGCCCGCACTGCTAAACGCGGCTCACGGTTCTTCTGTGAAGCCAACCTCTGTGACGACGCCAACTGCTAGCCCTCCCCCTTAATGCCAAGGTTGTCCAGGTGTCACCCGTATGCCTCCTGACCCCACTGTGCATGCAGCATGATTCCTGTCACCCCACCTTACCCCACCCTCATCCAACAACTTACCCTGAACTAACTTGGGCCGTCATTGGTTGTTTGTGTTTTTACTTGAGAATCCTCCTATCAGACATCTGCAGATAGGAGTCAGCCAAACCTCTTCAGTCTGGCACAGATCTCTGAAAAACAACAAAGATGTTCGGAATCTCAGCATATTTTTATGTGTGGAAAATATGTTGAGTATGACCAAACACAACTGTGATCAAATTATGAAGTGGAAACATCATGCATGAGTCATTTTAAAGGCAGAATTCTTGAGCCTTGTCTTTTTTTTTTTTTTCCACAGTCATAACATGAAGAGGTTTGGCTAAGTAACTAGTTTCAGCAGCAGTGCCTTGTTCCATGAGACTAACTTGTTTGGTGTTGGTTTTCCTGCTAACATGTGACTGTTCTTTCCTCACCCACCACTGTTTATTCTACCCCTCCAGCTGAAAAGAAGATTAATGACAGTATTTCCCACTCCTAAGAGAGGGTAAGGAAGGTAGCCTGGCTCAAACCTGGCCCGCTTGGCCCTCCAGCTCCTGTGTGCTGCTACAGTGATGTCAGCTGCTTCAGCTAGCGCTTCGGATGCAATAAAAGCAACCACAACAAACAATAAGACAGCGCTGCTTCACTATACATCAGAGAATTTATTAAGGGAATTACTGCAGTTTATTTAAGAAGCAAGAATTTATATGGATGGTTTTATCAGAACATGATGTGTTTTATGTAAAGTTCCACAAAATCTTTGCTTAAGAAGAAAAGTCACCTGGTTTTGTTGGTTTTTATGTGCAACTTTTATCATCATCATCATCACCATCATCCCCACCCCCGTCCTATATGTTGCATGTTGTCCATTGTTCATTTACCTCTCACCTGTCAACAGTGTCTGCCATGTGCTGTCTCTGCTAACTGTTGTCTGCAGTGTGCTGAACAGCTGTGTGGTCAACAGGCTCTAAAACAAACACTCAATCAGACATATGGATTATTATTCCACAGCGAGTCTTTTAATATAGTTCCAGAGCTGGAAGGTTCCTCTGATTCTTTCTATATTAGAGCTTGTTGACCATTTTGTAACTGTAATAATGATGCTTTATTTGTTTGGTTTTTTTTAAATTCCCAAAATCTTGTATTTCACAGTTTTGAGCATCAGCACTATAGGTGGAAATATAAGATTATGGGAATGTGTCAGTCTGTGTTTATTTTGGTAACTCTTTATATTAAGGTACACATATTTACCTCTGACTTGTTGCTCATTTGCATACATATTAGTTGCCTATTGACTCAGGGATTAGAAAGCCTTATTCTGCATGACTACAGTCACGGAAAAAATGATTAGACCACCTATGTTTTCTTTAATTCCTTGTTCATTTTAATGCCTGGTGCAAATATAGGTACATTTGTTTGGACAAATATAATGATAACAAAAATAGCTCATAAAAGTTTCATTTAAGAGCTGATATCCATCTATTTTCTATGGTTTTCTTGATAATAATCAACATTACATAAGTTCTTTCATCAATATCTATGGCATTGTACTGACGAAACCTATTTTAGGCATTCAATTTTTTCTTTTCTGTCTGTTTTAGTCACATGATACACACAATAGTTAGTACTTGATTGCATAACCATTCTTTTGATGGTCTAATAATTTTCTTTGACTTTATATTCTACATCTACTAGGCCATAAAATATTCCCCCAATAACCCAGTAAATACCTATTTTTTTGTATGAGCCTCATAATTTGGAGAATAATCTCTCTCTTAACAGTACCTAATACATGTGGGCTTTCCTTATGTAACAAAAATACAAGATTTATAGTGTCCAGATAACTCTTGGGTTTTGCCCATAACTAACTCATTACTATTGAATTAGTTATGAGCTCACTTTAAAATACAGTTTTTGTTTTATTTTACATGAATAGACTATATTTATTAAAGTAGTAGTACTAAAGTAGTACTAAGAGAAATTTATTCTCCACTTTATAAGGTTTGAACTGAACAAAGCATGTTAATAATTATAATTACTTACTATCAATAAGCAGTATTTAGGATGTTATTGAGGGGAAAATGTTAATTATAGTGACAAAAAGAGCCAATACACCTCTAATGTGCATGCAAATAAGCAACTGGTTAATGCAATATGAGTGCCTAAATATAGTGCTATATTTCTAATACAGAATTAACTTGCAGATTTTCTAACCCTTATAGTTAAAATAGAGATATAGAACTTATTATTCTGTACATATAGTGAGGCCTAAAATACTTAACTGTGAAAAAGAAGAAGAACAGTGAGAACAGTGAGTTTGTCCTCTGGGTCATCTAACATGTGTGTCCCCCTGTCTCCATGCCTACTCACAGATCTTCGAAACCAGCCTTTCCTGCGAGCTGACGCGTTGATCCGGAGCGGTTGGAAGAGACCTTAAACCACTTATTCATCACTTATACTCCCCCCCTCCCCCCCGATTATAACCCTCCTCCCTGTGTCCTGATGGTCCATCTCAACCCTGAGGCTGCAGATCACAAAGGGGGACTGAAAAAGGGGACAGGACAGAGCCCTTGTTTTACCCGGGTAATTTATTTATTTATGGAGGCCCTTTAAAGCTACTTTAAGTGAGAAGGCATCGAGCACAACGGGGTTACTTGTCTCTTACTCTGTTGAGAGGACGACTTCATACAGGTGAGCTGAGATGAGGGACGACTTTTTGGACCATGGAGCTGCAGGAAGCCGCTTCCACTAACAAAGGCCTGCCAACATGTGGATCTCATTCCCAACACCATTAATTTCCTCAGATTATGCAGTTCATTGCAGGACTTCAGCTGGGAGGCAGCCAAGGGAAGATGCCAACTCTGCTGCTGGGATGTTTGTCTTGAAAACACTCAGAAAACTTCAGCTAAATCACATAGAAGCTTCAAGATAATAAAGAGACGTTTGGGAACTGTTTCATAAAGTGAAGCCGCATCGAATCAAGACTTTATGACAATTCAGACTTTGCATCGAGCAGACCCTTCTGTTCATCTTTTGGACAAGCTAGACAAACCAAAATATGTCAAATGTCTCATGTTTTATGTCAAAAGTGCCTTGTGTGTAAACAGTGTTATTTCATGTGTCAGCCATAATCCTTCATTTGTTAAAGATTGTATTTTTAATGCCTTGTACTATAACATTATGTTAACTGTTCTGAAAATATGCAAAGACTGAAAATTCGTTTTCCAGCTTTTAAAGGCACACAGCAGCTACAGGGTTAGGGGGACTGAAACAAAAAGGAAAATGTGGAACATTACTTTTCCTCTCGATGTTTCTAATACCATAACTGAGATGAGTCTTTACGTCGTGTGCCTTGTCCAAGTAGTCGTTGAAGAATGAATGTGATAAACCATGACAACACTTTCTGTCACGTTGTCAGTGGCACATTGGAAGTGACAAATGTATGTATGAAGAAGAATCCATATGGACTGCTGTTGAAGGGCTCAGATAATGTTGGGTTAAACTTCCGTACAATAGGCCTGGTGGTGGATGAAGGACATTTCCTTTTGATTTAAGCTTTTTAGCCTCTATCCTAGTACAGGCCGTCTTTTCCTCCTAACATGTGTTCAGACTTACAGACTGTGCCCGTAGACACAAAGGGAGCGACTTTACACTACTTTATTTGGCTTAACATTGTATGAGACACTATTGTTAATGACAGACATTTATATTAATGTACATTCCAAGCAAGAAATTTACTTTTTAGAAGACTGATTCATATGATTCTATTGACTCGGAGATGACACTTTGTTTAATAAATAAGATGAATTATGTAACTTCAAGCCTGTTAACCTCTATGGGTAAAAGTGGTCTTTCCTTGATGAAGCAACATCCAAACAAGCAATTTCTACATGTTCATGTTTTATTTTTGCACTTTTGTGGATAGTTGATGGTAATTTTTGATGATTTCCAGCGAGAAGTAATGCGTGCTTACCTTTCCTCCCCATCTCTCCAAATGACTGACAGAGCCACCGCACATTTCTACTATAAAAATCCATTTAATTTCTTATATCAAAAAGAAATATAATCATAACAAAACAATCAGAACCACAAGTATCCATGTGGGCTTTTCACCACCAAAAGAATTTCTCCAACTGAAAAATGATTGTTCTAGTTCCCATGTTCTGGTGAAAATTAACAGAGCAAGATGTAAAAAAAAAAAAAACAAAACAAACAAAAAACCCAAAAGAATAAATTGTTAAATACTGTTAACAAGTGTAGGGAAAAGCAAGAGTATTTCCTCTAGGATGGGTATGTGTAAGCACCATGCAGTGTGATATGGTAGGTATGTCTGATAACCAAGGTTAAAAGCAGTGTAAAAGCTGTGTGGTGCCACAGAAAGCAACACTTAAGACTAAAATCCAGGCCGACAGAAAGACAGATGGTTAGCATTAGCAGCAAGGCAAAGGAATTAACAAAGGAATGCTTATCAGGAAGCTGATCAGTCCCCTTCCTGGGGACTTGGCAAAACAATGAGCTTTAACCTAAATTATATGTCCATGTAATTACATACAATTTCAGAAAAGAAAAATGTTCAATCTCCCACAGAAGTACGTACCATCAAACGGTCTCCCTGGCCTTTCCTGAAAGTACATTTACAATCAAAGACAAGGAACAAAAGCTAAATGCAACCACTCTCAGCTAATTATTTGCCGCAGATTGCTTTTCAGTGATGACCGGAAATTCACAGAAGCTTGTTTTCACTCCCAAATAAAACTTTCTAGATTAGTTTCAGAGCAGAATCCAGCTCTGTCGAGAGTGTCCTGCAGTAGGCTAAACCAAGGCCACAGATATCCATCCCAGACTTTTCATCCTGGAATGTGGACTTTATTACAATCATCTTCATCCAGCAAGCACACACACCGCCATTGACTCATTCATTGCTGATGCAAAGTATGTCAATTATACAATGACTAAAAAAAAAAAAGTTAAAAAGTACAGACTGCTATTTGTTACTGATGTTTGTATTCCTGGGTATATTTTCAAGACACTTTGTTAATAGGTTTATATATATGCAAATATATATATATAACTTTAGTCTGTGCAAGGAGGTAAAAGACAATCACTTGAATGTAGTTCTTTGAGACAACAGAACAGACACTGCCTGCGATGCGGAGTCCTCCATGTGTACATGTGCAGTTAAACAACGCTCCTCATTGCCTCCTTTCAGACCTCCAGCAGCAAACATACATATACACACCAAGTAAAAGACTGCGCCCAATCAGCATCCAAGAAGCATTCATAGTGAGAAATGACACTTCTCCTCTCTTTCATGAACAACAAAGACTTGGCAATGTTTTCTAGGATGGAACAATATTCTGTTTTTCCCTATACAATTCATACAAAAATAAAAAATTAAAATTGTTCCACTGCCATTGGTATCTCTCTATCTTTTACATTTGCACAGAGGTAGTGGCTATATGCGTGAGAGGGGAGGGAGAGCTGTGAGGAGGAGGGCGAGCAAAATTTAAAAAGAACTGAATAAATGTCTATAAAATGGTTCCTTTTTGTCACCAGAGGACTTTTTTTGTCAAAGAACAAAATATAATACTGCAGTTACTTAAAAAAGTAGTCCTTCATTTTATACATTTTATACAGTGTTCTCGCTTTTTTTTTTTTTGTTGCTTTTCTTTTCAGTTGGTAAAAGGCATAAGATGAGAGGGCTTGTTGGCTCAGCACTGGGTTGGGCCGGGCAGGGCAAATGTCGGCAGAGTTCAATCCGAGCCGAGCTCTACGCTAGCGGGTCGCTCATGTCCTCGTCGCCTTGGGAGAGAAGCTCCTTCTTTTCATCTGTGCTGGCCAGAGAGTTGCGGCTGTTGTGGGCTCCCATGTACAGGGTGGCATACACCGGGTTGGTGAAGTTGGTGGGCTGTGGTGCAAAGAAAATTATATTGTGAATCAAAGGGCATGTGAAAGGCAGATGGGCTTTTTAATTATAAAGTAACTTTTACTGGATTTTGTGACTTAAATTAACAGTACTGGACAATAAAATAAGATGTCTGAAATACCATGACGGTCACTTTCACCACTGTCTACTGTATCAGACATGAGTCAGGCAGAAACTATATGTATCTAACTGTATTTACATTCCACTTAAGAGTCATGTACTTTCACTGGCCATTTTATTAGGTACATCCGGTCAACTGCACATTCATATAGATATCTAACGCCCCTTTTCCACTGCACCTTTCCAGCACGACTCAGCTCGACTACACCATAATAGATCAATCACAGGGCAGTAACTCGGTGCATTAAAGTAGACATGGAAAAACCAAGCATTAAAATGAGGAAGAAAGGTGATTTAAGTGACTTTGAATATTGCACAGCTGTTGGCGCCAGAAAGGATGGTCTGGGTATTTTAGAAACTGTTTATCTACTGGGGTTTCCACTAACAACCATATATAGAGTTTGGTCCTAAAAAGGAGAAAATAACCAGTGGGTGGCAGTTCTGGGCACAGGGAACATGCCCAGTGCCAGAGGTCAGAGGAGAATGTTCTGACTGAGCCACAGCAGCAAAATATACACTAACTGGTCACTTCATTGGGTACGAGGTAAGGTGTACAAAGTAGTCCTTTATTTTATACAACATTTGAGGAGCGAGTTAACGTGTACTTAATAAAGTAGCTGGTGAGGCCATATGGATGTTATGAAAATTATTCTAAAGAAATGGCCAAATGTAACATTAGGAATATAGCACATATAGCACAAGCAGCTAAACTGATCTCTGTGAATTGGAAATCAACAAATATATAAAATGGTATATTTTCAGTTAAGATGAAAATATGACATACTTTTAAAGGTTTAATTCAGCAAAAGTACAATTTCAGGAAAAAAAATTAGACCATCATGTCTTTTTTTCAATTTCTTGTTCATTTTTAATGCCTGGTACAAATAAAGGTACACTTTTTTTTGACAAATATAATGACAACAACAAAAATATCTCATAAGAGTTTAATTTCAGAGCTAAAATCTATCCATTTTCCATGGTTTTCTTGATAATAACCAAAATCACATAAGTTCTTACATCAATAGCTATGGCATTGTA
>JAPTGZ010000026.1:22019362-22033868 GCA_029814645.1 Fowleria isostigma | reverse complement strand
AAAATCACATAAGTTCTTACATCAATAGCTATGGCATTGTACTGACAAAAACAGTGCTTTTAGGCATTCCATGTTTTTTTTCTGTCTGTTTTTAGTCCCATGATACACACAGGAGTTAGTACTTGATTACATAACCATTGCTGTTGATGACTTTTGATGGTCTAAAGAATTTTTTTCACAACTGTATATAATTATTTTACTAAAATAAGTGACAAATTACCAAACTGGTCTAATATTATTTTCTTCTTGATACTAGTTTCAGTTCAACCGAATCCTACAGGAACCTTTTCTTTCTTCCCACCATCTCTGAGCCAAGCTTAGTCACTGTCTTTTACTTAATATGGTTAATCCACTGTGTTTGCATTGGACAGACATTTTATCCTTCGTTCGTTTATTATTATGTATTTTGCAGCAAAAATAACTGATAATTTATGAGTTGATAAAGATAATACTGCCAATGTAGACACCAGCAGAGGTATTCTGAACTGACCGTGTGTTGAGTTACCTTGTCTGGGTCCAAAGCAAAGTCTGAATCCAGGAGCTCCCCTGCATCGTCGTCAGGGTCTCCCTCGTAGATTTTATAAGCAGGGTTCCCAATCTCAACATTCATGGCTCCATTGGTCATTCTGTGGTGCTGGAAGCCCTTTGCACTGTAGACAGAAGATATATACAAGATGATTTACCATATGTAATGGATCTGAGATTACAAGTATTTATTTAAGAAATCAGGGGAAACTGTGATTGAGACAAATCAGAGGAGCTAAATCATGAGATTATCATCAAAACCTGGCATCAACCATGTTCTCATTCAGTGACATATAATCCACACAACCAAGACAACATGTAATGTGGTTGTCAAATGAGCTTTTCTCCAAAGGCCATTTGATCAAACCCAGCAAATACACTGCGGCACATTGTTGAGAATGCAGTTTTCCACATTCCAAATATCTGGCTGTTTGCAAGCATATCAGTATAATTCAGAGATTATGCAAGCACATTGCATAAGCCTAACATTAACACATGTAAACAGAGGAAGGTATGGAGACGCAAAACGGACGAAACACTTTGGTTGTTTGTGCACCACCAGCAAAGCTAGTTCAGATAAGATAGGCCCCTGTGTTGCTAGGTGGGAAACCCCATTTGGAGGCAAACAGGAGATGGCAGGCAACGACAGACGTACAGTTTTATACACTGACCGACAGGGTGGACAAATGGACGGACATACAGCATCGGATTGATTTTAGGGGGGGGGGGGGGACAGGATTTGTGAGCCAACAGGTGAATTATGTAACCCTATGAAGTTACCGCGAGCACTGAGAACGAGATTTGCCCGGCCATAGAGACCTGGGAGACAGGAAATAGATGGTTATCCACTGGAGATTAAAGGTAAGAGAGAAAGAGAAGCTTGGTAGAAAAGGTGTGAGAAACTGATGAAAAATGGAGTTTGAGCCAAGAGAAGGAGGTCTCCAACGACAGGACTCACCCTCGCATTCTCCGTTTGTACCACAAGATGGCGCCAACAACCAGCATTGCCAGTAGTAGCAGTAGGAGCACTGGGATGACGATGGAGGCAGTACCTGCAACAGAGCAAATAACTTTATCAAACAGAGCCAAAGTCTAAGGCTACTGATCAGAATATGTCGGGAAATGTGTGACTTACTTCCAGTAGAAGGAGAAGAATCTACAGGAGCGGCTGTGACTTCACATCTGTATCCCTTCCATCCTACCGGACACCTGGACACACAGTGAACCACAGTTAAACAGCGGATGAGATTTGGTATAAGTCAAGAAAGCAAATTTTGTAGAATTTGGCTGCCATTTATTGATTATTTCAACAGCAAGATATAGGATCATGAATTGGCATTATTACGAGGAAAGACCTTTCCCCTTTGTTTTTTCCCCCTTTTCTTTTATTTATTTATTTTTCTTGTCTTTTTCTCTATGGTTGTAAGGCATTGATTTATATGTGATAACATTTATTTTTGTATACTTTAATCAAGGTATCTAACATAAATTTAGGTGAAGGATGATGAGCAGGGTAAGTGTACGTGTAGAGTATGTGATGATTTTACCATATGTTAAATCTGTTGTATGTGTTTTAAACGTATAAAAATCTAAAAGTTGACTTTTTTTTCTTTACATAACAAAACAAAACAAAAAAACACACACACAAAAAACAACAACAAAAAAAACCAACCAAAACAACAACAAAAAACAGCGTGTGTAGTTGTGTGAGTTAAAGAAACAGTGTGTTACCATTTGGGTATTATATCTCACCTGCACTGAGGCAGAAGTGTGCGAGCGTCGACTGAACACTGTCCATTTGCACAGTAGTCCAAACAGGAATAACAGCTGGGCTGAATCTGGCCGTTGGGACAGCTACACACAAAAACAAACATATTAATCATCTTCCCCTATATAATCTTATATCGTATATTATCAGATTCTGAACTTACTGATTGCTCTTTTGTTCTACAATATTTGTATTAAAATTTTGAATAAAACACAGACAAACAATCCTCACAACAAATACAGCACTCCTCTGTTTAAACCAGGTAATCTACACATGGCAGACCATATTATGTACAATAGAAAAAAGCATCGCATCTTATATGATTTAAAAAAAAATTATCATGAGAGATCATACCAACAAAAACTTCAACAGACATGGAAACTACCAGGTTCACCCATATCATTTGCCATTTTCTTCAGGTGATATGTTTGCATTCTTAACATATCTAATAAAAGGTTTCCATATATTCTCAAACATGTCTTTTAGATTTCAAAAAGTATGTGATTCTTTCAAGTTGAAGACTTACTAATACCTGTCTCACACACTGAGTCACATCTGGTTTGAGTCCTTTTCCACATTAGTGCAATACATTTTTTTGGCATTAATAAGACCTAGGTCTATGAGCATCCTTTCATTTTTGTTGACATTACATTTTTCTGGATACAGACCCAACAAGAAGAGCAGAGAGTTTACTAAAATTTGTTTGAAAATTTGTTTTGAAATTATTTTTTTACATTGTTACTCCCACCTCTTTCCAAAATGTTTTGAATTTCCTACTTTGCCATGAGCAATAAAAAACCTTTTACTTTCTATACATTTTGTACATATGTCTGGTATGTTTTTATTATATCTAGTTCTACGGGTGTAACCATGCATTAACCATTTGTAATGTATCCATTTTAGGTGTGTATTTATTGATTTGGTTTGCACTCTGGCACAAGCCTCTTTACTGAGTGCTGTTTCACTGCTATTTTTTAGCGCTGCCAAATACTTCTATTAAACAAACTGTTACCAGCACAATTCTTTCCAACTCTTTCTGCTCGCTGCCAAACAGACCAGCACTAAAACACAATACATTTATTGTACGTACCTGCAGGAAACCTCTCCAGAGGGAGACGTCAAACACTTCCCGGTTCCACAGAACAGACATTTGTCCAGCTCACACTGGTGTCCGATGTACTGAGTGGAGCAGCGACACAGTTTTGTGCCGTTGGAGGTTTGTAGGCAAGTTCCACTGTTCTGACAGTAGCCTTCACATTTAACTGAGACAGTGAAAAAAAGAAATACAGTCAGTGTTCCATAGTGTTCCCTTAACTGTAGTTTTAAAAATGATGATATTTGAGAATTTCTAAGATCTACACGTAAGGTCAAATGGAAGGATTCAGACTACTGTGCAGGGTGTAACATTTATGACTTTGATAAATGGTAATAAATCCTGCTGGTCCTTACTGTACTGGCATTGGTCTCCCTGGTAATCTGGCGGGCAGCTACAGGTTGGCTGGTTGCCCATGTTGACCGAGCAGTTTCCTCCGTTGAGGCAGTAGTCCTGGCAGGTGTGACGGCTGCAGGTGGGGCCTGTGAAGCCCTTCTGGCATCTGCAGGTTGGAGCGCCTACAGCACAGGGACGAGGAGGCACAGATCAGTCCAATAGCCTCAGTGTAAAGTAAGAAACATCATGACAGAACTCTGCTCTATTTCACTCTAAATACTAGGGCAGATCAAACGGCGTTCCTCCTGTTCATACCTGTTTGAGACGCAGTACAGGTGCCTCCGTTCTTGCAGTAGTCCCTGCACTGGTTGATTTCACATCTCTCACCCGTGTAACTGGGCTGGCAGCGACACTTGGCCACTTGACGGGCGTTGAGGAAGCAGCTGCCACCGTTCTGACACTGAATGTCACAGGTACCTGAGGGAGGAGCTGCAGACAGAAAACGAACAACATAGGTCATAATATGTACAGTCGTGGAAAAAAATCATTAGACCACCTTATCTTTTTTTTCAATTTCTTGTTAATTTTAATTCCTGGTACAACTAAAAGTACATTTGTTTGGACAAATATAATGATAACAGCAAAAATAGCTTGTAACAGTTCAATTTCAGAGCTGTTATCTAGCTATTTTCCATGGTTTTCTTGATAATAACCAAAGTCACATCAGTTCTTACATCAATATCTATGGCATTGTACTGAGAAAAACAGTGCTTTTAGGCATTCCATGTTTTCTTTTGTGTCTGTTTTAGTCACATAATACACACAGGAGTTAATTGCATAACAGTTGTTTTTAATGACTTTTGATGGTCTAATAATGTTTTACACAACTGTATAATATAGAATAGAATATATCATTATTGTCACTGTTATAAGAACAATGTGTTCTGTTTAATAGACTAATATACTGCTATTACTACTACTACTACTACTACTATTACTACTAATAGTACCGTAATACTAACACTATTACTACTATTTCTAATAATAATAATAATAATGATGATAATATTAATATTGACTACCACTACTAATATTGTCATACTGATTGCCACTATTTGCACTGTCAAATTGTGCATATATTGTTTAGTTTTTCTATGTATATCTTTTTGATATGTGCTGTTTTATATATACTGTCCTTTTTCAAGTCATGCTACTTATATGTGCCTTAAATTGCCCCCTGATAAAGTTTTCTGACTCTGAATACTACTACTTATCATCATCACCATCATCTTCTTCTACTACATATTCATATAAGAAATGCAGCTGAAAACACATGCACACATTAAGTAGACATGGTAGGAATATAAAACAGGGATACAATTATTGTAAGATGATATGAAATTTAACTTCAAGACAAATGAATATAATAAATCAAGTATGTAGATCTACACTAAATCAGTGTGTGTATACGTACAGAATGGCGATTGGGTGGGGCTGGGCCTCTCCACACAGGTTCCGTTGTTGGCCACGTAGTTATTAGGACAGGTACACACTGGCCCACTGGGGCTGAGCAGACACAGCCAGCCACACTTCTTCCTGTCACAGGGGTTAGTCACTGGTGCAGAGACACAGACCAGACATCCAGTCACATAATCGTTTACACAGAAACTGGGACAGTGTTGCTGGATGTTTGACACTCACTCTCTGGCTGCTTGTAGCGGTGGTACAGGACTATGTCAGTAGCGTGGTTGATGCCGGTGGTGAGATTCTCCATGGGGCCTTTGCCAAACTTGTTGACCCGGAAGACAAAGTTATTGATGTACGTGACCCCGTATATGTAGTCCTCAAATATGTCAATACTGAAGGGATGGAGTAAGTCTGGAAAAGAGACGCCAGAGACAGGTTAACTTCCAAAATGTTGTTCACAAGACAAATTTGACATGAGACGAGTGACGAGAACTCAACTGTTTTTGATGCCAGACACAGCAATAACAGGATCAGAGCCGTCCAGACGAACGCTACCGATGACCGAGAGTTTAGCATCGGCCCAGTAAAGACGCTCATTGAAGTAATCCACAGCCAAACCTGTACAGGAACCACAGAGGAGGAAAGACTGTCTGTTATTGCTGCAGAATATGAAACAGAAAAGCGTAGCAAATTGAAGAGCCTGCACTAATACATTAATACAGTCCTGACCTGTGGGCCACTGGATGTTCTCATGAACCAGGGTTTGTCTCAGAGTACCATCCATGGCAGCGGTCTCAATTTTGGGGTGATTACCCCAGTCTGCCCAGTACATGGTACTGAAAAGAAAGAAAGAAGGTAAAATAAACATCAATACATACTAACTCCTGTGTGTATCATGTAACTAAAACAGACAGAGGAAAAACCATGCATTGTTTTTGTCAGTACAATATCATAGCTATTGATGTAAGAACTTATGTGATTTTGGTTATTATCAAGAAAACCATGGAAAATGGATAGATATCCGCTCTGAAAATGAACTCTTATGAGCTATTTATGTTGTTATCATTATATTTGTCCAAACAAATATACCTTTAGTTGTACCACACATTAAAACAAACAAAAAATTGAAGAAAACATAGGGTGGTCAAGTCATTTTGTCACAACTGTACATATATGTGAACATAGGAATTGAAAAAAAAAAAGAAGTTAAATTTCAGGTGTTTATTATGCAATGAAGACCCATTTTATGTCCCACTGTCTTATTGATGAACCCAGAACTATATTGCTTTCAACAAAAGCCTTAGGGCTATTCACAGGGTATCTGTGATAAGTCATTTGAATTTATGACTTATAAGACACTTTTCAAGGTGACTTTGGTCAAAATTAAAGCCTTACATTCACAAAAACAATAGTACAACAGTCCTCATGGTTATTGCCTTGAAGCATTTTTAACCATGTTTCAATCCAGCTAACATTACATTTCCATTTTTCTATGATTAATGTTTCTGCTGCTGACATTCAAGCTGCTAAAGCTCATATCTGAACCCCTCCACTCATAAATGATTGATGGAGGCTCCACTCATTCCTGTCTCCATTATGATAAAATCCCAAACACTCTTTGTAAAATATTCTTTACAAAGATTTCCAAAGCAAATATAACAGCATCATTTATTGCATTCTGTGGAATTTTAACACCTTTGAGTACCAGATTTAAGTATTAATTATCAATTTTAAGGGTTATTAAACCCTTAATTTATGAAAATTGTATTTAATTTCATCTGACTTGATATATGCAGTTTTACCCAAAATCCTACATTGTTTTTCTTGCATACATTTGGCTTCAAACAAGCACTAATTCATTTTGAAGACATGTCAAAGTTTTTTTTAAGTATTTTTAAGACATTTTAAGGCCTTCTTTCTTGCGTACTTATTATTTTAGCCTTTTTTTTTTTTACACTTTTAAAGACCCTGAAAACAAAACAAAAAAAAAAAACTCCAAAAAGCCAAGCACTCAGTCTTACCCCCTCTGTGGATCCACTACAATGGCGTATGGCTCGTCTATCATGCCAGAGATGAGGGTCTTGCAGTTCTGGCCTGACATCTGGGCCACTTCAATGACATCTCGTCCAGAGTCAGTCCAGTACAGATTCCCAGCCACCCAGTCCACAGCAATACCACGAGGCATCTTCAGTTCTTTGATCTGGGAACACAATGACACTCTTTTAATCAGTGCTTTTAATGTTTTAAATGTACGTTCTAAATAAATAAAGCCCATTACATGTGGTCCTTCTTCCATTCATATAATTCTACATGTTCTAGGTATATTGTGTTGACATAATTCTTGGTGTTCTATGTATATTGTGTTCCTCTCGGTTTACCTGTAAGTTTGTAATCCTGCCTTCGCTCTGCCGTCGGTTACGTTGAGAGTTGGAGGACGAAGTGGACGGTCCTGGAAGCTCATAGGAGGAGATCCGGCCCGTGTGCCAGTTGGTCCAGAAGATGCGGTTGGTCTTGATGTGCAGGTCCATCGCATCAATACGCACACTGGCGTCGCCCTGGAAGGTCTGCTCATAGCGCCAGTTGGGCATGCCGGGGTCCAGGCTGCGGATTTCATTATCGTCTGCTATGTAGAGAATCTGTCGACTGCTGTTCATGTCTGGAAAAAAGACAATGATGTGGAAACAGTAGGCAAAGGATGGTATCTTTCATTTACGCTTTTATGAAAAATACACATGATAAAACAGAATATGAGAATGAGTGTTGGGTAAGAGTCCGGTTGTGGTTCTCACTGTCGGCTTTGCAGGTGTCATTGATCCTGGTGAAGTACTTGTGGCAGCTGCATTTATGGGAACCTTTGGTGTTGTTGCAGATGTGAGAACACACTCCAAACTGCAGACACTCGTTCTTATCTGAGAAGACGCATATTAAACAAGATTTTAAAATATTCAACAAATGGTTTCAAAATTATTATTGTTAAAACATTCGACAAATGCTTCCAGAATTGTTCCAACGATGGCCTTGTAGCAACGTATTATATTATAACTTCACAAAATCTAAAACATTTTACTTTTTTAATATAATGGTGTAAATACCCACAAGTTGAAATAAACAGCCTGAATGCAACATGTAGTAATTAATATTGATTACCATGCATTATTCAGTGGTTATTACAAAATGCAATAGTTCTAGCTCAAGCTTTTAAGGGTTGTTTGGAGAGTCCTAGTAAAATTGTCAAATATAATAGCATGAATAAGATTAATCCAAGCTGGCTTTGGCATAAAGTTTGTGAATCTGGCTGCATTTGTGAAATAAATATGATTCAAATCTGTTGTTATTACTGCTTAAATGTGACTACTCAGACTCAGATCGGTCAGCTATAACAGACATTATTAATTAATTTATAATGTCAGAAATTTACAACATTTGAAGATGAAAGTATCCATTTTGGGTGGCTATGAACTTTCTAATGACAATTTTATTATGAAAACAGCATAATTCCTTTATCCTATAATAACCACTACAATATAGATATTACAAAATGTGAGAAAGTAATTGTACATTGCATTCAAGCTATATATTATAAAAATAGCATATTACATCAATACAGTCAAGTAATGAAGTGACATTTTTGAAGAATCTTTCAGGTTACTACACAGTCTTTTAACATCATGTACAGTCGCGGAAAAAAATATAAGACCACCCTATGTTTTCTTCAATTTCTTTTCATTTTAATACCTGGTACAACTAAATGTATATTTGTCTGGACAAATATCATGATAACAAAAATAGCTCAAAAGAGTTTCATTTGTGAGCTGATATCTATCCATTTTCCATGGTTTTCTTGATAATAACAAAAATCACATAAGCTTACATCATTAGCTATGGCACTGTACTGACAAAAACAGTGCTTTTAGACATTCCATGTTTTCCTTTTCTGTCTGTTTCAATCACATGATACACACAGGAGTTAGTTCTTGTTTGCATAACCATTGTTTTTGATGACTTTTGATGGTGTAATATTTTTTTCTGTGACTGTATTGCTCTTAGTGTATCATTTTCCAACTTCAGCATATGTATATTTAATGTACACTGTTCTTTAAGCAGTTCATTAATGGTCATAAAAGGTGCTGTGCTTTATGCATATGTACCTCTACACGTGTGATGACCAGTCTTCTGGAAGCCTGGTTTACAGGAGCAGAAGGAGTCTGTACCATTGATCACGCAGTGGGCCTCGTCTCCGTCGCCACACTGAGTCCTGTTACTCCTACAGTCATTCAGCTTTGTGTCTGGAGAAATGAACAGAAGATGGAGTTGCATCATGAGTTCAGAGCTGTTATTCATTTGCAGAGATCGAAAAGGTCACGGCGGCCTAACGCACCTGTCTTGCAGTTGATCTCATCCGAGCCATAGTCCTCACAGTCATTAAAGAAGTTACAGCGCAGTGTGGAGCTGATGCACCTGCCGTTGGCACACAGGAACTCATCCTTCTCACAGGTGGGAACAGCTGGAGGGGCCGCTGTAGACCAACGATACACACATGGATGATGATGATGTTCTGAGTGAAGCTTCAACAACTACAGCACGTCCACCGCGACAGCCGGCCACGCAAACGCACAAACATCATCAAACTCCCTTTTTTTTTAAACCAACGCTAGTCGCTTTTCTATCGAACCGACACACAAGCACACCCATCAGCACGCTCCTTAATTAAACGGATCAGTCGGAGGTTTCACGGCTGTTTAAACAAATCCACAACTTACGGCAGTTGAGCTCATCTGAGTTGTCGCCGCAGTGGTTGATGCCGTCGCACCTCTTTGACACCTGCAGACACACGCGGTCGTTTTGGCAGCGGAAAGCCCTGGTTGGAGGACACTGGAACCGCCCTAAAAGCAGACGAGGAACAAATATGGATAAGAAAACATGTCAGGACCAGATTTGACCGAATAGACCAGATTTGATTGATTTGATAAGATTTCTTTGTCGTGTGTGTTTTCTTCTTTGATTTTCATTTACTTTTTTATTTTATTTACTGACACAATTTATTAGATATATTTATTTATTTCAGTTTTTATAATATTTCACATTTTGGTGTTTATAATCTGTTGTGTTGAATTTGTTGTAATTTCTCTTGATAAGGTACATTTGTGTTTTGTATGCTGTGTTAAATGTTAGTTTTGGTGTACTTATGCATGTTTACAGCTAATTTCTCTGACATAATTGCAACCATAAAAGTTTAAAAAGGGAAACTGGCGGTGGGAGTAAATAAGTTCAACTTCTTCTCACTCCTTTTTGGACTGCTAGGGTTGTATTTCAATAGTCAATTACTGTATATATTCATGTATTATGTATATTGTGTACACATAATGTTTGCAACCAATGTCTCTATGTATATTTCTCTATGCATATTGCTTGTGTAAAATTTTCTATGTATATAGCGTTAACAGTAAACTATGTATATTTGTGTACAAATATTGAAATGTATATAGTAAGAATTATACATGGAGTGCACAATCTCAAAATAAACAATAAACACATGATGACATGAGAATAACTTGTAGCATTGGAGCTGTAACACGCATACACGCATTTACAACACCTTAAGAAATTTTTAAAAAAAATCACAATACAGGTATAATTACTGTATAGTTAATAAAAACACTACAAAAATGGATGTGGTTAAAATTTTTAAACTGAGCAGGACTTTCAGCTCCACTCATCAATATTTTCACAGTTTTGCTCTTTTAACAGATGAGGCTGAAGAGTTTCAATATTTGTGACGAATAAAGATGCACTCACTGCACTCCTCAGGCTTCTCATCAGAGTTGTCCCCACAGTCATCCTCTCCATCACACTTCCAGGCGTGGGGTTTGCATAAAGTGTTGTTACACTGGAACTCATCGATAGGGCAGTGACGGCCGGCTGAGACACGTACACAAAGGCAGTGAGACGAGTGGAAAAACCGAAGGGAAACTCCCCCAAACAACACAAATGGACATGTACACTCACCAGCACTGCCACAGTTCTCCTCATCACTGCCGTCCATGCAGTCGGCATCGGCGTCGCACCGCCAGCGGATCGGGATGCAGTGTCCGTTCTTACACTGGAACTGGTCCTGGTCACACTTCAGATCACATCCGTGCTAAAGAACAATGACAGGAAGACCGGGATAAGCTTTCAAAAACCTTAAGTCAGGTTGGAAGGCATAATAAATATAATATGCATTGAATAATCATTTATCTGCTATGGTTGTTCCACAAAAAAGGTCATCCTCATTGGAAAGTCTTTAAACCTCTTCCTTCCAGCCTATTTAGCCTAATTACTATTAATTTTTGCCTATTTACCAACTTCCAAAGCTTATACTTGAAGAACCACAAAGCTAAAGTTTATCAATCACACCTCATTTGAAAGGTAAGAACCTCTATTTACAGATGATCTTGACAACCCGAACTCATATATTAATCCAATTAGCTTCAATTTCTATCCAGGTAACTCTTTCACTAATTACGTTTTGGTCCTCAGAAATACTTCAA
Source organism: Fowleria isostigma (assembly GCA_029814645.1). Classification (NCBI taxonomy): domain Eukaryota; kingdom Metazoa; phylum Chordata; class Actinopteri; order Kurtiformes; family Apogonidae; genus Fowleria; species Fowleria isostigma. The sequence continues at coordinate 22,022,149 of JAPTGZ010000026.1, read as the reverse complement.
AATAAACTTATTGATGAATCTAAGCTCAGGTCGTTTTGAGCGCTGGCCCTTTAAATTCACATGAACCACTTCACACCCCTCCAGGCTGTTGATCGTGCTGCTTTGTTCTTCATCATTCAGCCACTTGTGTTTGTTAATACAACAAACAACTGAACACTTTAGGTAATGGGCTTAAAATTTGGACATATTTTCAGTATGGACTGCAACCGCTGTTGCTGACAAACAATTACAGTGTACTCAGAGAAATGTTTGTTGGAAGTCTTGACCTTATATGTACAAATGTAGTGATGTAACAAATTAAGAAAGAATTAAAACAGGTTGGAGAAATCCACTCGACTTTTGTCCAAATGAATGTAAAGATAGATCTACAGCACCTGGAGGCTTCACATTCAAACTTTATGAACCATTAGAGTCAAAAATACACAAATAAATGAACCAAAGACAAATAAAAGTGGGTTTAGCAAAATATGACCCCATCACATCAACTGTCTAACTTTATTAGATGAATGTCAGAAAGTCCCCAGAATGTCAAACCCTATAGATGTCATCGTACACCACAAAAGCTGCAATAGTTTAGATTAAGGAGACGTGATTAGTTTTAAACAAATACAATTTAGATCTTTCACTCCTTACATTTTTACAAGTAAAAACCCAACCTAACTGAAAGGACACCCAGTTATAAGCCTCTGCACCTCATCAGATCCATCAGCGCAGTCATGGTCTCCATCACACTTCCAACGTCCAGCAATACAGCGGCCATTGGTGCAGGCAAACTCGCTTTCTGAACATTGTCGAGGCACTGTAGAAGAATCATGTAGAAGAGTTTACTTTAAAAACAGTAGCTGTTTTAGCCAAAAATAAAGGGTAAGGACTGAATCATGCACTGGGAAGTTCAAGTCAGTTTAATATGTTTTTAGAATGCAGATTTTTACAGCAGAAGATTAAAAAAAAAAAAGGTTTTACAACTCTGCTTGCAGATTGTCAGTGGTTGACACAAGCACAACGATGAAGACAAACTGAATAGGGAGACACAGCTGACAGAACATGGGAGTGGCTGACATATGAAGATGAAGAGACTTACCTCTGTCTCATGCCAAGAGGACAGTATGAAATGGAACAAATGACAAATGAGGTGGTGCATGAAAATAACAGCAAGTGAAGATGTGTTCTGTTAGACGAATCAGTTAGTGGTGAGTCAATGAGTTAATGCACACAGTTAAGAAGTCCCAGTGGATGAGGACAGTAAACAAATCACAGATGTTACAAGTATGAATGAAAGTGGAACTCACCACACTTGTCTTCGTCTGAGTTGTCACCACAGTCGTTGTCGTAGTCGCACTGCCAGCGGCCCGGGACACAGCGGTTGTTTTTACATCTGAACTGGTATGGCTCACATGTCCGCTCAGCTATGCATGTCATAAAAAATATCATCAATACACCATTAAGAACAACATCCTCACATCAAAATGAGACCCTATGGGTGTTTCTATGAAACTGGTCTTAAAAACAGGACAGATGGGCTAGAAATTCAAACCAGATGTAGACTAATGTTATGAACAAAGGAAGGAAGCACCTTGGGTCTACTTAGAAAATAAATATTTACAATAAAGTTTACTATAAACTATTTTTCAGATTAAACACATTTTTATATTATTTTATATTATTTTTATGCAAAAATCCACATGTAACACGGTGAAAAGGACATGAAATTACACCCTACTATTTTTTTTAATATATTTTAATTCTCTCAAAAGTACATTTTGGTATTCAAACTAATTATGCAATGCAGAGTGTTTCACAAAAATGACCCCTGTTGCAAAATCACTTGTAATTTATTTGTGTTTAAATGGACAGGTTCAGCATGTAATGTCACTGGACAGCATGGGTTACAAACAAAACATGGAATGAGACTGAGATTTATGAAAAACCCAAATGTCTGGATTAGAAAAGAACACTAGGGTCGACACATTTAACACAGTGTCTCTATTCATAGTGCTACATAAGACCATTAACAGGTATGTTTTCAAGATCAAATGCACTGACACCTAGGTATTTTTCCCTTAATTTTGGTCCTATTTTTTGCCCCCAATATTTTATTAAAAATTAATTCATTTTGGGATGGCTCAGAGCTAGAGTATAATTTTTTTGCATTTATCTGAGGTCATCATTAGGTACATCTTGGGGGTAAATATGTCTACATTTCTCTTTTATTATTGAGTCTAAAAAGCTGGCCAAGTGCCAGGTACCAAAATGAACCTAGATTCATAGAGGCACTCATATGCGTTCCTTCAATCAGGGTTCCTACAGGTTTGGACAAGTTAAGTTTAAAACTTTTTAAGGCCCTTTTAAGACTACTTAGAACTGAATGGAATGCCCATTTCACAGCCATACTGTCTGTGTGACTTCTAGAATTCAGAAAATTAATCTTCTGCAGAGATTGAATATTATGTACATACTGTATACACAACTCAATCTTCTTTTGAGTCATTTCTTACCAGCGATTGTAAAGTCAGTAATAATTGGTTCCTAATTTTAGTACAAATTGACAGTTTGGACCGGGGGAACTGAGTAGAATAACATTAGTTTCTTGTACATTTAACAGACATATTTAAACACAATAGAGCCAACAAGTTTATGGCAACAGAACTTAAGACCTAAAATATCAAATTAAATATATTTTAAAGACTTTTTTTTAAGGTATTAAATGCAGATTTGTAAATTCAAACTTTTTAAGGCCCCAGGTGAACCCTGCTCAGTGGATCTGTCCAGGTTACGGAAGGGGTGGGG
>JAPTGZ010000026.1:21978247-22001100 GCA_029814645.1 Fowleria isostigma | reverse complement strand
TATTCTATTCTATTCTATTCTATTCTATTCTATTCTATTCTATTCTATTCTATTCTATTCTATTCTATTCATACATTCATTCTCCGAATAGTTCAATCTAGAAGATCCCATGGGAGATTTAGAATGCTTCAGAATAGATTTAGAAGTACCCTGTGAAGCTGCATGTCTTTGTTTTTTTTTTGTTGTTTAATACAATATATAATTAAGGCACTTGAACTTGAGGAGAAAAAGGGTTTTGTTTTTAGACGGATGGTTTACCTTGAAGCCGATCTTGAGGTCATCACAGAGCTGTGAGCAGCCACTCAGTTTACTGTTGAGACACTCATTGATGAAGCAGTTGAGTTCATCAGAGCCGTCGCCACAGTCATCGTTGCGGTCACACAGGAGGGTCTCGTTCAGACACTTCCCGTTGTGGCACATGAAGGCTGACTCATTACACGTCCGCTCTGGAATCAGTGACAAATGGCGTGTTACATTAGTGTCACAGAAACAGGATGCTGCTTAAGCCTTTTGGTCCAAGACTTTTTCCCCGTGATTCATATTTTATTTCCTGTCGGTGAAGCAATAGTGCACCAATTTTGTATGTAGATAGAAATTCAATTCCTACCGGAGTCGGTGCAACGAGGGTTCTTAGGAGCTTCATCAGAACGATCCTGACAATCAAACTCTCCATCACACTCCCATTTCTTCTGGTTGAGGCAGCGGCCATTCGCACAACGGAACTCATCTGGACCACATGGAGGGTATTCTACAGCACAAAACAAGGAGTCACTCTAATAAACAAACCACTGTATATTGTGAACATTTATGTCTAACAGTGCAACCAGAGCTGGGGTTGAGAACTAGAAACAGGATATGTAGGACCACATTACATAATAACAGTGCAATATGTAATAATGTAGTAACTGTTCACCTCATCATGTAATAATGTCACTTTTGTAATAAAATTCTTGAATGCATTTTGGAATAACTTCCAAAATTTCAGTGCATCAGGAATTTTCTTGTCAGTAATAATTACAGCAGATTTTGTCTCTAACTTGCAAACACATTCTTCATTATATTGACTACAGTTACATTTGATTTAGGTTGGATCAATGAAACATTCTACTAGTTTTTTTAAAATTCATTTTAGTTTAGGTGGAAAGCTTATGTTGTTTTGCTGGTATGATGGTTTTTCTAGTTACGGCATCAATGTCAATGATTTTTCAATGGTTTATTATATAATGCGCCAAATTACTACATTTTCTGTAAAAGAAACAAAAAAAAAAACCAGTGCTGCATCTGCATTTTGTAATAACTGATGCAATATGTAATAAATTATTATAAAACGCATCAAAGTTTATTACAAAAGGCATTCAAGAATTATATTACAAAACACGGCATGTTATCACAAACACCATAACATAATGGAGGTAAAAAATTATTACATTATTAGACATTGCACTGTTATTACATAAAGTGGTGCTACAGGGTACAAACATGATTCCTATATTAAGCCTTTTATGCATGATTATAAAACTGAGTGGGATTATTACTACCAAACAAAACTTAAATGTGTCCAATTTTGTGTGAGATACATATATTACAGTTGACCACCTGTAACAGCTAAAACACCATTTTATCATAAATATACTTTTACCATAGTGTCCAAAATCCTATTTTCATAATGAGCTCACATATTATTTACAAATTAATCCCTCTTAATTTTAGTATAATATCAATGATGTGATTTTTTGTCTTATAGAAAATATTAGAAAGAGACTAGGAAACAGAAAGTCTGCATAATAATTTTGTTTTGTTGTGCCATGAATTGGCCAAAAACAGCTAATTTTACTGGCAGTGAAATGTGTGGAATAAATAATAAATCTTCATGCCCCACAGACTTTGCTTCATGAAAATGTATATTTCAAATGTTTTCAACTTTACCTCATTAACATATTTAAACAGTTTTTAATGTTGTCTATTTATTGTATATGGACTACATTTTTTTGGGCTTTTAATTTTTTTAATTGGACTTTTTACTGTGCCTCCTGAGGAAAATGTTGCTAACTTGCTTTTCATTGGAGCATAACAATGACATAAAGCTCTAATCTATTCTATTCTATTCTATTAGTCTTCTTTCGCCAATTCTAAAGCTAAATTCCTTGTCTTACTCCTAAATTTCCATTGATTTCTTACAATCTTGTGTACTCACCACATTCTGGAGACTCATCAGAGCCGTCGGCACAGTCGATGTCGTGATCGCACACAAAGTGTTTAGGGATACACTGTCTGTTCTGGCACATAAACTCATTGTCGCTATCGCAAGTGTTGTTGGTGTACACTGAAAATAGAAGAGAATACACTTGACTTCAAACACATGGAGACAAGAAGACAGATTTTCCTTGGGGCTGTTTTGTAGTTGTCCCACTCACTGCAGCCGGCCTTGACACTCTCGTCCGCTCCGTCAGGACAGTCCTTGTCTCCGTCACACTTCCATCGCTGAGGCACACACATGTGGGAGCCCGGACACTGAAAAGCCTCAGGACTGCATGTCTTGGACTCTGCAGGATTGTGGGAAAATTACATAATGATACAACATAAATAAAACGTATAAATACAGTCAAATGCCTCTAGTGGGTGTGAGAGAAAGTACTTTCATGAACAGGAGTCAATAATATGTCACTTACTGCACTTCTGGTCTTCATCAGAACCATCCCCACAGTCGTCAGAGCCGTCACACACCCAGTGGCTGGAAATGCAGCGGTGGTTCGCACATTCAAACTGGGTGGATGTGCAAAATTTGTCTGTGAGAGAGGGCAAAGACAACTCAGCGTTCTGGAACAAATGACTAAAAGGAGTGATATTTTGCTTTTTTAAATGGAATTACACATTTTAAAACCTTTCCCTGTCATCTATATAAACTGTAAATGCTATGCTTGAGTCTGAATTATATTATATTATATTATATTATATTATATTATATTAGATTAGATTAGATTAGATTAGATTAGATTAGATTAGATAGAACTCGTCATTAATTCAACTCCACAGTTCCATCTGCAACCCTATTTCTTGTCAATCTTTTTATTAAAGAATTAATCACAAAAACATCCATTGTTATGATTTGTCCGCATTTTGAAAATTAAACACAGAGTGAACAAATCAAAAGTCCAACCCTCATCCACCCCCTCCTCCCTCCCATTCCTATCCCAGGACTTATGACTTATCAAACCAAGGGAGGCCACATAAATTCTAACTGTATTCAGGTTGAGTTATTAATATACTGCTGAAGGGGATGCCAAATGTGATTAAACTGGTGTAGTTTATTTAACAATGAGAACTGGATTCTCTCCACATGAGAGAGTTTAACCATTTCTTCCAGCCATAATTTAACTGAAGGAACTTCTGTTTTTTTGGGGGGGTTTTTTCAGAACAACAAAACAAGTCTTTTTGTTGCGATAAGTGCATAAGATCGCAGTTGACGGTGGTGTGTGTTAAGTTGCAAAAACTGATTAGAGGCACCAAGTATAACCCAAAGTGGATTAGGTCTCAACTCTATATGAAGCATATCTGTTAAAGTTTTAAGTATATTCGTCCAGAATGGAATTAGTTTAGGACACAGAACATAAGCATGGAGAAGAGTGGTTCCTTCAGCGAGGCATTTGTCACATAATGGGGGAAAAAGTTGGAAAGAGTTTGTGTAATTTTGTCTTTGAATAATGTAGTCTGTGATCTTCTCCCCTATTTCTAAGTAATGACACGATAAAGGTCATTTGGAGCGTTGGCCCTTTAAATGTAAATGAGCCACTTCACACCCTGCTCCTTCCACATTGTTGACTGTGCTGCTCTGTTCCGTCAGCCACTTGTGTTTGTTAATTCAACCAACAACTGAGCATTTTAAGTAACGGGAAGTTTGGACAGATTTTCAGTATGAACTACAACTGCCGCTGCCGACAAACAATTATGGCGTACTCAGAGAAATGTTCGTCGGAAGTCTTGACCTTATATGTACAAATGTTGTGACTAAATATAGACGTCACAAATTAAGACGGAATTAAACCTTGTTGTAGAATTTTTTGTCAAAATGAATATGAAGATACCTCTGCAGAAACTGGAGGGTTTGTATTTAAACTTTATGAACTATTAGGGTCCAAATGCACAAATAAATGAACCAAAGACTAATAAAAATGGGTTTAGATAAATATGACCCCTTTAATTCACCCTAACTGTAACTGGTATTTTTCCATGGGCTTTGGAAAGCCTAAAGCAGCCCAGTCTGGTCTTGGTGGTTTGTTCTGTGTACTCAAATAACATAACTAAATGACGGATGGTAACTCGGCAGCAGACTGACCACAGTGCGTCTCATCAGCTCCGTTCTCACAGTCGTGTTCCTTATCACAGGTCCAGCTCATAGGAATGCAGCGACCACTGGGACAAGCAAAGAAGTTGACTGGACATTTAAGTTTCCTTTTATCTGCAACACAACATGAAGGAGAAAACATATTTAGCTCTAAGAACTGAAAGGAATAAAAAGAAAAACAGAAAATGAAAGGATTAAGGCATCCGACCTGGGCAGTTCCTCTCATCTGAGAAGTCTCCACAGTCATTGTTTCCATCACAAACCCACGAGGACAGGTAACACAGAGTAGTTTTCTCACAGCTCTGGAAGGAAGCGCCTTTCACTCCCAGTCGGAAGAAACGGGAACAGTCAGTGGGTTCTGTGAATAATGGAAAAGAGGATTTTACTCATCCATTTAGCTAATATTCACCATTTTTCTTAAACTGGAGTGGACAGCTAATTTTTCCTTTACACTTTAGTGGGAAAGCTAAATATTTATAGCAACGGGAAATAACAGTAGAAGATTATGCTGAGTCACTCACGGCAATTCATCTCATCGCTGGCGTCCTCGCAGTTGACCACCTGATCGCAGCGGCTGAAGTTGGAGATACAAGTTCCATCTTTGCATTGGAACTCTCCTTGTTTGCACAGGGTCACTGCAGGACGGGTGTATGAATGGATAAATTAGGACAAAGCACAACCTCACAATCAAAAGCTGCTACCAAGACACCATAAGAACTGAACCACAACTGAACAAAAACCCACTCCAGTGCCACTCATTATGTGCAAATATCAGAACATTAACAACATTGCTGTGAAATCTACTGACACAATAAAAAGTGGAATTACAATAATATAATGTGCAATAGTTTGTTTACATTTCACATTTCTCCTCCTCTTCTATGTTGAATTATTGTTATCATTATTATTATTGTTATCAACTGCACTTTGCTCTGTTGCTTTCTGTTTTCTCTTTATAAATGTGTGGGTTTCTTTTTGTTTTTTCCCACTATCAGTCCTGTGGATCACAATTCCATTCATTATACTATATGTTGAATAACAATCTGGAATCTTGAATAATCAGGTCGTCTATGCCTGTCACAAATAACAATATTAACAAATAAATAGCTAAACAAGAAACCACCTAAATAGAATACCCAGAAGCTTAAGTCCAGTCATAAAAACGTCTATAGCTCAACAGTTAAAGGGTCAAATTTAATTTTAAAAATTACCATAAAATCTTTAACCAGCCAAATTAACACAGTGAAGTCATTAAAATGGTTAATATTTCTGGCTAATTACAGATATTTCCACATGTTTGATTCTGAAAATCATTTCTTACTGTTACAAGGCAGTTCATCAGAGTGGTCCCCACAGTCGTCTGTGCCATCACACCAGAAGTGGTGGCCGATACAGCGGCCATTAATGCAGCGTCTGTAGCCTTTCTTACAAATTCGATTGGCTGTGGAGAAAAGGCAGTTGAGTCAGTTGAAGAACAAGGTACAAAAATGGTCCTTTGAATGAAACTAACATGTTTGATTATCTTGAATAAAAGGTTTAATTGTCTGATTTTTTAAATTTTTTTTTACCCATTCTTCCCACAAGACACACACTGCCTTCTTCTAAATGAAATGAACCTTACTTTAATTGTCTCTGTAATAAAATTCAACCTCTACGTTTGACCCATTTCAGTGAGTCAAAGAGCAGTGAGCTGTCACTGATGTGCACCCTCGGGACTGACTCCAGATCTATACCAGAATCACGGTCAAAGACACTGACGGGAGAATTAACCTAGCATACAACTGAAAGAAGTGGTAATTAGATTGATTATTTTATTAGCATGGGACCTTTCACTGGGTTAGAAATACATATTAGGCAGTAAGTGAACATTTAGTCCGCGAAGCTGATGTGTTAGAAACAACAAAATGAGCAACATAAGGAACTGAGGGACTTTGACCAGATTCATACTGTAACGGTGTTGACCAGGTCAGAGTATCACTGCAGCTACAGGGGTCCCTGGTCTGCAGTTGATTAGTACCAACCAAAATGGACTAAGGGAGGACATCCCAATCTAAGGACCACTGATCATTTGTAGGAGATGTTGGAAAAATAAACCTGATGGAGGTCAATCTGTTGCTAATGTCTTGGTCCAGACATCACAGAACACCCTCAGAGGTCTGGTAGAGTCTAGATCTCAGGTTAGAACTGTTTTTGTGGAAAAAGGGAAATCCACACAATGTTAGACAGATGGTAATAATGTTCTGCTTTTATACATACTGGACTGGTTGAGATCCATACTGGTAGGTACAGACTACTACACTGAAAATAAACAATAAGATCTGGAGATGTTCTGACTCAGTGATTCATCATAATTTCTCCCTTGTCACAGTTGCTCACATCCATACTCTTGTCATTTTGCTGTTTCTAACACATCAACTTTGAGGATTAAATGGTCACTTGCTGTCTAATATGTCCAACCTACTGTCTTGTACAAGTTCATACTGGCTCCAAAATAACTATTGTAGTTTAAAAAAGAATCGAACTACAATTGTCCAACCTACTGATAGGGCCCACTGTAATGAGATCATCAAAATTAATTCCATTTTTGCCTGTCAGTGATCCTCTGTACATGGCTTTGATACCCATGGTAACACCACCATGAATGTATAGTGCTCCTATTGTTTCGCACATTTTCTTGTTATATAATATAAATACTGTCAAATGACTTTATTGTAATTTCTATAGGCCTATTGTTCATTGTCCTGCAATGAGGTTTATAGACAGGAGAAAGTATTGAAACTTCATTATGTTAAGTTATTGATGAGAAATTGGGGTGGGATTTAAACAGTTTGCTTCTTCCCACTCCTTTTCAACCATAAATGAATTAATCTGAATTATTGAACCTGTTGAATGTATTTGCATTATCAGATGTTGTTGCATTATCAGATCATTTGTGATGTAAAATGCTAAGTCACTCACTCAAAATAAATGAAAATGAATGAACAAATGAAGAGTTGCAGAGACTGAAAAACCCACAAGAGAGGGGAAGAGCATACAATCTGTAAACAAATCATTCTGGTGTTCCAAATAATTTCATTCTTCTCTGAGTAACACCAACAGCTGAGTACGTGAACAGTAAATGGTTGGTACTTATATAGCGCTTTTCCACACATTAATGGCACCCAAAGCACTTTACAATACAAGCCTCACATTCACCCATTCACGCACAAACTTATACACCAGTGGGCAGCTGCTGCCATGCAAGGCGCTACTAGGCCTCACTGGGAGCAATTTAGGGTTCAGCATCTTGCCCAAGGACACTGCGACATATGGACAGTTAGAGGCAGGATTCAAACCGCCAACCCTTCGATCATTGGATGACCCGCTCTAATAACTGCGCCACAGCCCCCCCAAGAATGATGATCTAAACTCACCACAGTACGACTGCTTCTCATCAGACTTGTCCTTGCAGTGGGGCATGCCGTCACAGGTCAGGCTGTAGTTGATACAGTCGCCGTTTCCACACTCGAAGCCATCCATGCTTCCACATGACACGTTCAGGGCTGGTGGGGTAGAAACGCAAATTCAGTGACATTCAACTTTCATTCAAGTGAGATATCACATTTTATTTCCTTTTCTTACAAGAACAAGTGTTATCGTCCAGAAGTTGTCTGTCTCCACGGCAACTGCAATTGACCCGTCCGTCAGATGTGGGTAGACACAGGTCTTGGCAACCGCCGTTGTTTGTTCGGCAAGGAGAAAACTCACCTGATAAAAGAAATACACAAGGGAATTAGTTTGGGAAGTAATATTATTTGCTTTTTTTTCTTCTGCAAACATTTTCTTCGGCATGTCAAATTATAAAAACAGCAGAAAACACAGAATAAAGCAATAAGGCTCCAGAGGCGGTGGTTTACAGTGATTTTAAACAGCTGAGGGCTGTTGTTAGGCACGATGCAAAGCTAAGCATGGCTTATTGCTTTTATAAAATGGTTACTACAAATATGAAGCAAGGTTTCATAAAGACAGCAACAAAAAATGCAATACTCTATAGTTCACAAATAATCATTCTTCCACCAAGAACTGCTGTTCAGTGATGTGTTATTCAGACACTAGCCAACATGTCAAGATTGTGGTGATTAATAACATGATCATTAATCTGGACATTTATTATACAGTTATTGAAGTATTGTTATGTTAGTACTCTTTTTCTCTGATGCAGTTGAGTTTCAATTGTATGCTGCCAGAAGTAAAAATGCTCCCTCCAGCATCTTCTGTCTTTATAGTCTGGTTGCCAGTAAAATTTCAGGGATGATTCACACTTAAACCACAGCAGAATCATATTTTCGTGCCTCTAGGTCTGCATTGGAGAGGTTTTGTGGTGCTTTTCACTGCTTAGCCCACCCAGTAAATCACATTTCACAACACAAGAATTACATTTTGAAACAATTCGTTTGTTGGAGTCATTTGTCTGTGCTGGTTTCTCTGCTTCATGACTAATACTATGTTACTGAATTATATAATCGATGGTGTGTTACACTATTTAGAGGGGCATGTTGTTATGCAGTTTTTTGAATTTGATCAGGTTTTTTTTCCTTAACCCTTTCATGCATAATGTCCACATTTGTGGACACACAGTTTAAGCTCACTTTCCAAAGAATTAAAAAGCTAATCTTCTCCAAACCACATGGGGACAGTCTCTATAGACCCTGAGCAATACAATGAAAAAAGTATCATGTTTTTAGAATTTGATCTCATAAAGTTAACCTCCTAAGATCCATCTATGGGTTTCTTGTCCGTCTGTGGACAAGAGTTTCACAGCTTTATTAAAAAAAAAAAAACTGTCCGCCGCCAGGGGACAAAATTTTTAAAAATATATCTGAAAAAACAGTCGTATCATGATGTTGCCAATACAAGCAACTATTTAATTAAAAAAGCCAAAACTTGTATATTCCTGGGTCTCAGGAGGTTAAATATCCTCTTAATAAAACCATGTTTAAAAAAAAAAAACAAAAAACATTCTAAATGCCTACTTTTAATGCCAACTTTAGTACAATTTTGAATAACAACATCAATAAAAAAAAAAATCTAGATTTTTTTTTCATAATTCATGCATGAAATAGTTATATTTAACAAGCTCCTCTATAGTAATTCATCTCACTGTTTTTCTAGTTCATATTCATATTCAAAAGAATGTTGCATCTGCTTAGCAAACAGTTTTTTTTGTTGCATGTAGTCCCTAATGATGGAATTGGTATTAATACATGGCAGTGAAGCACCCATTTCATGCCCCAATAAGATGTTTCCAGAGTCAAAACTTGATTTTTAACCATTATTATCATCATCCAAGTACTTCAAATTGCAGAAGTGTTGTATTGAAACGATGCCACAGTGAATGAGCGCTGTAACCAAAGCTAAAGGCAACCCAATAGAATATTAGACTGTGCCAGGTTGTGTATGATGACAGTAAACTCTGGTGCTGTGTGGTGATGTTAACGATACAGAATTATTACTGGACAACAACAGTTTTTTATTAAAAAACTGTATTGAACTGTTGTACAAAAAGTCAAGTAACAAACAAGTCTCTTAGGAGATTAAGACTTGTTTTTGAAGATATAAAGCCCATTCTTGAAGTGCATTAATGGAATAAAACTAAGAACTGGTTTTACGCCATATACGACAAATAAAATATCTATTGTTAAATACTCATAAATTCTGTTTAATTATTTTATTTGATCTTATTTATTTGTTTTGTTCTGTCTTTTTTGTTATTCACTCTATAAATGAGTGGCAATTACTACCATTGTTAGAGTTACTGTCCATTTCTGGTTGCAGTATTTACATAATTAAATAGATATTGGGGTGTTAGTGGAAGGGGAGTGAGTACGCAGTGGTACCAATATAAAACATCTTTAAAATTTTTTCCCTCTCCATCATACAAATGACCATGTTATGACTTAAATATCAATAAAAAAGTTGAAAGTCGAGTCTACTAATACAAAATGTAGGGTGAGTGCACTGATTGATACTTACAGCTGTTGGTGTCATTGGCCACAGCGATGATGCCCATTGGCTGCTGAGGGATGTCGGCTCGCAGCACTTTCATGTCTCCTCCTGTATATTTGTCAGCTCTGAGGACAGCCCTCCTCACCCAGTCCGTCCAGAAGATGTAGTCTCCGTACACCGCCAGGCCAAATGGATGGACAGGCTCATTCTTCAACAGGACCTGCAGCCGGAAATTTTCAGCCATTATTTCACACAACGCTGAGATTTAAGACCGAGCTTCATCCTGTCTCCAGTGTAGCCAAAGGACAAATTAAAGGGCTGTCTTACATAACGGTTGCTTCCATCATATTCACAGCGCTCAATCTTGTCCAGTGTGGCATCAGAAAAGTAGAGTTTCTCAGCGCGGTGGTCTATTGCCAGGCCGTTTGGAGTTTTAATGTCGCTGCCGATGATTACAAGCACGTTGGCTCCGCTCAGAGACGCCCGCATTATACTGGGAGCCTGTTCGTTCCAGTTGGTCCAGAACATGAGACTAGAGTGGGAACAAACACAGGACAACTATAATGATCTGCAGTGGGAACTTAAAAATGGCTTTATGTAAAGGTTAGGGTTGACTCAATTAAAATAAATCTGCTGTTTAAAGAAAAATAGAAAGGGATATTTCTGGAAACGGGCCTCGATAGAGCGCAGTAGTTGTGATAGGAATGACTCACTCCTGACACTCGTCCAGTACAAAGGCTCTGGGGTGGTCTTCTCCAGACATGGTGACCACGGTGTTGCGGTTATAGGCCACAGAGCGGCTCTGGTCCACAGTGTGGCGAGTGATGGTGGACGTTGTGTAACTAGTCCAGTAGAGCGTATCCCAACCACGGTGATATGCCAGACCCTCAACTGACCCAACATCTGTGGAGCAGAGAGTGGAGAAGGTGATTCTCTGGAGTATTTTATTATAACCTCACCCAAAAAATACTTCACCAATATTAATAAAACATTTTGGATGGATAGGGCATTGGTCAAAGATGATCTCATACTTTGGAGCAGATCCAAAATCATTTCCACAAACTTAAGCTGCGTGGGACTAGTATAACCTGTGGACCTCCGAGGATTTGGAAAGTAACCTCCACATCTGGGTTTTATGTGGCACATTCACACAGCATAAGAAAAGTCTGTTTTTTACTTGAATTTACTGACATTACTCCTTGGTTTCGATGTCAAGGACAGCATTACTACTTACAGATGAATGCTGAAAGACGGAAACACACATGTTTTTACCTGTCACAAGTATCATCATCTTTTGAGATGTTGCTTTTCTGAGGGACTTAAGTTTGCCCTTTAAGTGAAAACCCTTGTATTATGGTGGAAGCCTCCTGAATTGGCATGCAGAACAGTTTTAATTATCACTTAGAATCAATCACTACTGAAAAAATGCACAGAGGAAACAGTTGTGATGTTGAAAGTTACAAATCACAGTTGTGTCAGGTCTCACCAGACTAATATCATATCACAGGCCCCCTGTTAGCCAAAATATAGTTGGCAATTTGGTGTAGAATTTTTTACTTTACAACTTACAGACATGACATGTTTGTACAGGATTAAAAAATTACAAATGGCCTCCATAATTATCACAAATACACTGGAAAAAAATGCGCCTCTAAAAACAAGTTAACAAAATTGAATACAAGACATTTTCACTTGAATTAAGCAAAAAAATCCGCCGCCGGAACCAGTAAAAATTTTCTTGGTAAGATTAAAGCCAAGGGTGATCTTGAAATTAGCTTATAAAACTCATTCTTTAAAGATATTTTACTAATATCTTTAAAGTTTTGTGTTTCATACTGAACATGTGCTTAAAAGCAGTATTTTCTCTTAAAAGTAGCCTGTTTTTCTTACCTTTCTTCTTTCATTCTCTTTATTTTAAGTACATGTCACTCAATTTTAGCTTAGCTTATTCAAGTCCAAAGCCTATTTGAAATAAGATCAGATATTGGCATTTTGAGACTTAATATCTTGAATGTTGAATTCCTGACTTGATATTGGGAAATGCTTTTTGTGCTATTATATTCTTCAACCTGTCATTTCAATTGTGTTTACCAGTAATACTGTTTACTGATTAAGACATTCACCTACTTCTTATGAGACAGAAACAATGAAAACAAGTCTTTCAAAGTAACAAATTTATTTAGAAAGTACCAAGTCCCTTAAAGCTAAAAGTCAGGTATAAACAACTGACCGACAACTGACTGAATGATATAAAATGGTCCACAGGTAGTAGTGGTCATGTGTGAAAAGGGTTCAACACTGGCAAAGTGGTAGGGGGTTTTGTGGAAATTTCTATTTAAAAAATCTATCTAAACTTCCTTTAATAAGACATTCTGAGCAATATTAGGCTACATTTGACCAGTAATGGGCTGAAACAGTGATCTGCAGAATATCCCCGCAGTGGAACAATTGTTTTCCATATTTTGAAAGTGAAATAACTGGGAGTTCTCAATTTAAGTGATCTTGTTTTAAGAATAATTAGGGTCTTATAGTGGCTAGTCTCTGATTCTAACTTTAAGAAATTTAGCCAAGAAAGATGTTCTTACAACATTGGCAGATTTTTTTTGCTTATTACAAGACAATTTGGTTATTTAAGAACATTTGGCTTTCTTTGTTGTAAGGCTGTTTTTTCAGTGAATAATACTGTAGAACACGAGGAAGAGTGGACTATTGGCCTTGGCAGACGACCTTCTGTTTCCATCCAACTAAAGCTGTAAGAAGTGAAAGGCTTGAGAAGAACAAACTCTTTTTATTTCACTGTAAGAAATATCACCTCTCAGGGGTGCTAGTAGGAGCTTTAATGAGAACCTCCAGAGGAATTCAACAAATCATTAATCACTGTCATAGTTTAACAAGTTTCCCCCATGGTTAACTCTCTGAGAGATTATTAAAGGGGCAGCGGTAAATTCTTGAAAGCAGAAAAACGGATGTAAATGGTTGTGATGGATGAAGAAGAAACAGACGCAAGCAAAAAAGAAAAGAATGAACGGCGGCGGTGCCACACAGAGCTGAGCCTGTGCCACGCCTGCTGTTTTTGGACAAAGTCTAAAGAGTTTGTTTCATCCTGTCATTTCATAGTCGACTGCCTGCACATACAAATACTGCTCCCTCTGGACACTTTCATTCGTGGTGACTTCTTGTTCTGGAAGGGGGGGGACGTCTACTGGAAAAGCTTGAGTCACTTTAGGGACACCGGCCAGGGTAAAGAAGTCAGCCGTGAATAGTAAAGATAAAGCAGCTGCTCTGTGACCCGCACTCGTAACGCATAGTAGTAATATTTTCTTTTTATCTGTGTTGACAACGTGACATGCAGCATCATGGAAAAGGACGGCGGCGTCACAGGCTCCACGGTTTGCATCCATCTGCTCTTCGTCACACTAACAGCCACGTTTATGACCACTTACATCTGACGATAAAATCCAGGACACTCCACACAACTGTTTGCTCCTGCTTCAATGTCAATAATTGTGCTTAAATAGATGTTTTACACAACTGTATTGCCATAATCGATGTTAATGCACATAACGGACAATTTAAGGCTTCGCTAAAGAGTTAAACAACCTTGATACACCCAAAACACCAGCTTTGAGTGTGCTTAAAAACAAAGTCATGCCTTTATTCACCTTGTTAATTCAGCTACTCAAGTATGAAATGAGGCTGGTTGGAAACAGGGACGAGAACAAATGGTGCTAGGGTGGTTAATTGCGTGGATTGAAGTAAGATCATTCACTGAACAGCAACGAACAAAGTGGACTCAAGCAGGTATTAGATAATGGCAAACACGGCCGTCTCTCCTCCCCTTGTACAGATCACCTCAGCCCCTTGTTACTGAGCAAACAGTGTTTAGACCTGCACCACAGAGCCTCTCCGACGACCACAGGAGTAATGTACCCATCCACTGGACACCTGCTGCCTGTTCTCCTATATTTTATGGTCATTCCTTGCTGTATTTATTTTTAGCCTCAACATTTCAAAGCCATTTCATAGTGTACAGGAGCTCTTCTGCCAAAGGGATCTGCAGTCTCTGAAGAGCTAAATGGACAACATGCCTCCTACAGCGGTGACCACTTAGCATCAAGTAGCATTGACTGCTTTTAAAGTGGGATAGCTGTTAGTAACCACTGGGATAAAATATGTCCACTGTTGCTTGGTTTCAAGAAATCGATGCAGCCATAGAGCACCGGTTGCACTGACATCGCTCTGGTTTTTAACCTCAACTGCTCCTCTTTGGATTATGAAAGACGAGCAGGTGCAGCCGAGGGAAATGAGTGGACTCAAGACCACACTCTACGGTCTGTGTTTCAATTAAACTGGACAGCAGCACAACATTGTAAGAACATTTTTTTTATCCTCGACTCTTCTTTCAATATTATCTGAGAGTGTTTGAAAGTTTCACACAGACATAAACAGAAGTAAATGAGTGATTAAGACATAGACTTAACTACTGAACTATCTCTTACCACTTTGAAATTAATTCCAACCACATTAATGGAATGTATAATTTTCTAAGTCACATTTATAAATCAACATAAAAAAAAACTACCAATAAACTGGCATGTCCTCATTAGAGTCACTTTCCTAAAGAGGACACAAATTATAAATGTCATTGAAGAAATCAACTGGCCAGAGTCTTAATTGCTTATCTAATTGCTATCATTATGAGAGTACCAGCTGTCTTAATGGAGTGTGATCAAGCCTGTGATTAATAATGTTTAAGACATGAACTGGAGCCAGCAGATGCATCGCCAAGACGCTGCGTAAACACTGCACTCTTAACATCAACAAACAGTTAGATGAATGACTCTATAGGCTTTTTCAGAGACTGCATGGAGACGTTAGAGCTGCACGTAAATGACACAGAACTGGGCAGGAGGAACAGGGCCAACGAGGGGCTGGTCAGCGTTTTGGTGCCCATGCTGGACGGGTTTATTCTGGTGACTGGCCTGGTGGGACACATTCTGGTCATCATCATCCTCACCAGCAGGAGGAAGAGGGACAGTCAGCCTCCGCATGGGACGGATACGCTGCTGCTGGCTCTGAGCACCGCTGACCTGCTGCTGCTGCTCTGCCTGCCCTTCCACACCTCGGCCATCGCTCTGGGCTGCTGGCCGTTCGGCAGCTTCATGTGCAAGGCCGTCAGCTTCATGGGCGTGGCCTGCTCTACCGCCTCAGTCTTCACCCTGGCAGCTCTGGCTATGACTCGCTACCTCACGGTGGTGCACCCCACCTGGGCGTACCGTTCCAGAAGATACCGCTGCATAAAGCTGACAGTGGTTCTGCTCTGGGTCCCTGCGTCGGCGTTGGCGGCGCCGCAGTTCGCTTTCCGTACAGTGACTGTGTCCAGCGTCGTGTACTGCTTTGCTTTCCTCTCCACCTTCAGCCAGCTCGTCTACAGCATAGCCTTGTTCATGTTTGGCTTTGCTCTACCTCTGGGCATCATTGTCCTCATGTACACCAAGATCTACTGCTTTCTACGACACGCACAGCTGCTCGGGAACGCCCCCCAGCTGGAACGCTACCAGAGACAGGTCACACACACGTCGGCCCTCATCGTCCTGGTCTTCACTCTCCTCTGGCTGCCCTCCTACGCCCTCATGTTCTCTTTTATCGGGGGAACCGTAGCGGGCTCACCTGGCTACAGCATCATTGCTCTCCTTGCTAGATTACTAGCGTCCTCAGCTGCTGTGGTTAACCCCGTTCTGTACGCCTTCATGTCTCAAAAGTTTAGACGAGAACTCCTGGAGCTGGGGCGGGAGCGCTGGGCCTGGTGCAAAGGCTGTCTGATCGGCTGCTCTCATTGGATGAGCAGGGACATGGTGCAGCCCTTTGAGATGGACACCTCAGAGAGAAGCCCAAACTGACACCATGCCCATGGGGATGACACAGCTACCTCTTTACTTCTCCTACCAGGGCTGTTTCTAGCTTCATGGGGGCCGTAAGCAAGATGCTATGAGGGGGCCCCTACTTTGTCAAACTATAATAAAGAGGTTTCTAACCCTTTAGATGGTCTACTAAGATGCCGTAATCTATTACACTTTATGAGGAAAACAAGCTACAGTTAAAATTAAACATTTTAAGTTGAGCCACTCAGGCAAGTTAAACTGAAAAAAAATGAAAATACAAGGAAAACAACAATCCTTAATACGTCAATAAATAAAACAGAATTTGAGTGTTTATTAAAAAAAATACTTTAAAGAAGAAAATGCAACAACTGCTGACGTAACTTATTTTTATGCTATTACGGTGTTTAATACTCTAACAGGAATGGTAAGGGAGTAGTTGTCAATCATTCCCATCATACCTGTTGATGGACCACTAAATATGTGACAGTGCAGTCTAACGAATACGACCTAATAATGACACGAAAACACCAGCCCTAGCTTATTATTACAATTTATTTCATTTATATCCTATGTTTATTTTTTAAGTATATAAGGGATGTAATAAACACATGAAATAGGTAAAAACAGGACATTTGAATTTTCCTCGGATGAGGCTGAATATGAAGCTCTGGGGCCCCATGGTGGCTTGGGGGCCCTAAGCATTCACCTAGTTTATCTATAGTAATAAATGGCCCTGACTCCTACTAATATATGGACTACAGTAACACTGTATGTGGAAAATATATGCAAGACTGCATAAAATACTCAAATTCATGTTTTAATTCAGTCTATTTTACAATATTGGTTTTGATTATCAGCCAATTAAACCTAATACACACCCGTCGGTTTGAGGAAAGTTATTTTCCAGTGTAGTTGTCACGCTGTTAAAATATAGTTATTAAATGTAACTTATTTACTCCTTTTTCATTACTTTTTAAACTGATATTTGTGTCCTAAGCTTTGCTAAGCCATTTCATTTATAAATATGCCAAAATAATTTATTTCTGCATGCAAAGTGATAAAAAGAATGTTATATTGCACATAGATGTTTTTTCCTAACACAAATTTGTCTTAACTGTAATTTAATGACTGTATACATATATATTTTTTGACTGAAACCACAGCAGATTACAATAAGTTACTTTGTAATTTAATCACATAATAAATACTGCAACCTGTGAAAAAGTTACATCCTAACACTAGAAAATTATACTTCACTAAAGTCATTTGAACTTATTCCTGTTTCCACTGGAGCAAATTGTGTAACTGGTGGATGACAAACTCATCTTAAGTGGAGACTAAAGATGTTTTTTTTTCTGCTTGAACCTCATACCTACATGTAATATTAATAAATACACAAACCATACACTCGCTCTTCTGGGTTTCTGGTGTGACTATTGCTCGCTCAGAAGAGCTTTGATTCTGAGTTTTCCTCTCTTTCCTTAATGGAGTTTAACATCCAACTCTTAAATCATTTACAGAGAGTGGGATTCAAAAGACACTTTAGTGATAAAACAAGGAAGTGAATGTGTGTGTTTGTGTATGTGTCTTCTTCAAGCAGTCGCCCTAAGTGATGTCAATCTCCTCTAGTCGAGATGCTGCAGCTGTGTTCATTATAGTATGTCCTCCCGGGTCCTTGTGTTGTCAACATGTGTGATGATGACTACTTTAAGTGTTCAGACGAGGGACACCATTCAATTATTAATGGACAGAATAAAAGACATTCCCCCACAAGGCTGAATGACTGAGTGGGAGATGGTTTGGGAGTGGGTGCATGGTTTGTTTTTTTTTTGCATTTTTTTAATGCGAGTCATGACTCTACTTACTGTCCACAACAATCTTGCGATCCGTTCCATCGTCGTTGATCTGCTGGATGTTGCCAAAGTGGATATCGCTGAAGAAGATGCGGTTGGCGCCCTTCCCTCCACCACCGTGGTAGTCGAAGCTGAGGGCAATGACGTTCTTCATGTGGTCTGGATCCTCGAAGGGTTTGATGGGTGCGTTTAGGTTTGTCTCATCAGAGAGGTGGATGCTTTTCAGGATGGTGCGCTCCGAGTACAGCAGGTAACCGTCATAGTCGCGGCAGCTGCGGTTGTCCTCGGCGAGCATTCCGTGAGCACAGGCGCAGGTGCGGTCGCTGTTGCCACGGAAAAGACACAGCTGTTCACAGCCACCATTGTTGTCTTTGCAGACGTTAGTACCTGAGGAGATGATGATATGTTTGTGTGGTTAGGAACGCTGGTTAAATGCAATATTTCATCAACCCCAGGGTGTTGATCTAATTATTTGGTAAAAGTTTTCATTAGTACTTAGTTTCTTTCTATACTTAACCTGACAGTATATGAAAATTAGGCCTTTCTGGCATGATATCTGCTTCACTTTAACCAGGGTCTCAGGGGTTAATGTTCCAGAGGACTCTGAACTTAGTTTACTGGGGAACATTACAAGTATTTGTGGTTCTCTAAACAATGCACAACTCAAACATATAGAAGTTGCTTGAAGTGTTATGGTGTCATGGAAATCTGATCCCCCTCTTCTTATTGACAGGTGGTCTTTTTGTTTTCTATTTTATGTTTACTAAATCCTTCAAAAGTTCAAAATTGACATGAATCAAGGACATCACATTCAACACACAGCCCTAGCACAGAGCCAAACACATTGGATCCTGTACTAAATTGGAACAAAAACACATATCAGCAATATGTCCATAGTGACAGACTTGACCATTCAATCAAATCAATAAAAAAAAAAAAAAAGGGGAGGGGGGGCACATTGCATCTTCCACCATCCCTCAATACTGTATAACAATCTGAGTTAAGAAGGGCTCCCACATACTTCCATGTACATCAATATGTCCATTTATCTTATGGATCAGTTGCTCATATGAGGCGTTCTCTGATAAAGTTGTGTACCATTCAGCATAAGGGGAACTGTTCTGCCCCTTCCAGTGCCTTAGTAGACAGGTGGTCTTTTGAGATGAATAGTTGCACCCCCCTAAAATAAATCACTTATTTTCTCAGAAAATGATACACACCTTTTTGGAAAATTTGCAGCCATATTTAGAGCATATTGGTACATCTGTTAAACCAAGTACTTAATGTAGGTGTCTGTACTGACCTTGCACACTGGCTGTTTTTCCCCTTTTTTTGGGGGGGGGTAAGGAGGTTATCCTTCTCGCCTTGCCTTTTATTAAGTCTCTATACTGCTGGTATGTTAATATATTGTACACATTGCATATATAAAACTGAAAATAAAATAGAATAAAATTAAAAGTTTTCATTATTTCATGTAAGTGTGTGACAATTCTTCATATAATCAATTTTAGGTTAGAGTTGTAGAAGATCATTGTTCTGTTTCAGTTCTTAACAAAAAAACTAGCTTCGCTGAATTTGTGCTGAGTCAGTGTTGGCAACTTTGCAAAGCTGACAACAAGCAATTTTCACACTACATTTGGTGACTTTTAAGACCCCTTTGGAGACTTTTGTGCAAGTGCCCAGTGACAAATCTGGCAACTACTTAGACGTTTCCTTTAAAGACAATAATGAATGTTTTTCAGTGAATGTGTCTGATTGTCTGCACCATGAAACTATCTGCACTAGTCTGCGCAGAGAGTGAGCGAACAGACTCTAAATTCAACCAGGCAAAGGTCAGATTTACTTATGAATAAGCTGGAAATGGAACAGTCATGAATAAGTTTCTCTTCTGTGTTTGCTCTCAGTTAATAATAACTATTTACATTGGAAATCTTTACAAAATAACATAAAATTCAGAACTTCAATTGTGTATAAATAGTAACATCATGACATTATAAATGTACAACCAATAAAATCATGAAATCTGTGTTTTTTAGGCTGTAACTACATATTCATTAACACTTGTAGTGAAATTAGAAGTACATGAGTATTGTAGAATGTAACTGCAGGGGTAAATATCTCACAGTAAGAAGGACATGGGTTCAAATGTTTCTCAGTGGATTTTTTTTTTATGTATATATTTTATGCATGAACTTCCTCCAGGTGCAGATCTTATGAGACAAACTGGTTACTTTGACACCTAGAAGTGCCTGTACATACAAATGTAAGTGTGAACGGTCGTCTGTCCATATTGTATGTCCTGTAGCAGCTATGATGCAATGAAACTCCCTGAAGCCCTGTAAAGGATAAAAATGGAACAACTAATGGATGGATGTTTCATGTTTGTGAGTTTATACCTTGCTGCCGGGCTCTGTTGAAAACCTTAATGTCTTTGAGTTGTACACCGATGCCAGTCCTCAGCTGAACTGCATCTGTAGCGTTGTCTTTACTGCCTCTCTTAATGGATCCGTTTGCATGAGTCCTGGAACATAAGTTAGAGTCAATGACAGAGCAGTACAATAATGACAAAGACTTCATTAATATATGGACTGATCACGTAGAACTAACCTATCACTCCAGTAGATGTACTCTTCAAATACTGAGACAGCGAACATGTCCATGTTGTTGTTAGCCAGCACCAGCTCCCTGTTCTCTCCAGTCTCCAGGTTGATGCGCTCAATCTTGTCAGTCCTGGCATCACACCAGTACAGCAGACCCTCCTAAAACACCCACATCAGAGAGTGTTGATTTTTCACATCGAGTTTACTTACAAAGTCCTAAACACAGTAGACATTAGCCCATGTGCATGATAATACAAACAGATAGTTATATTCTAGTGAAATTTAATTATACATCATAAAACTCCATGACAAAGGTCTTGAGTTCTACAACATCAGCTGTGGTCCTCACCTCATAGTCAATGGAGATTCCATTGGGCCAGCTGATGCTCACATTGACCATGACCAACCTCTGTGAGCCATCCAACCGCGAGCGCTCAATACGAGGGTACTGACCCCACTCAGTCCAGAACAGATACCTACATATAAAAACAAGTAGGAGTACACATCAAAGAACTTTTTAGTAAAATGAAGGAAGAACAAAACAAAACAGCATTTCATTCGTTGGAGTCAGAATTAACCCATCAAAACCCAAACAGCCATTGGCAACCAAGGCATCTACTGATCTAAAATGTTTGATGAACCATTAATCCTATTATTACATGTAAATAATTGGTGTAAAATACAGTTTGTCATCTTTTCATGGTCATCAGATATGACCCATTTGGATGTTCAGAGGCTCCGTAATGAGCATGAAAACACTGTCTTCTATAACATTGATTCACCAGTAAAACCCATGGAGTTGGATCAATGACAGTGGATGGACATACTTGTTTTTATCTTCAGTTAATGATATCTTTGCTGAAAAAGTCACTTTTTCTTCAGTTTTTATTTGTTTCTGATATAATAATTCATGAATTTACTCTGAGCTTGAAAGAGTGTCAATGATCAGTGAACGAGAAATATAGGAAAATACAAGATTTACATGGGGGAAAAAAAGCAAAATACTGATGACAATATTACAATAAATGTTGATAAACCACTTAAAGGTTAAATGTAGAGGAAAAATTTATTCAGGAATTGACACAAAAGTAGCACTGGGTCTTTATGGGTTAAACTCAGTTACAGCAGTAGTACAGTTTTTACAGTCTTACCCTTTCACTGGGTGAACCGTGATGGCTCTGGGTTTGTCAAGGCCTTGTGAAATGACCACATAGCGGAAGGAGCCGTTCAGTCTGGCCACCTCGATCACATCAAAGCCCTGGTCAGTCCAGTAAATATTTCCTAGAATATCATCAAAAATTAGATGTGTAGTATTTCAAGTTTTTTTCCACTACACATGTGGCAGAACATATCTAGGTACCTAAACTCTACTGTATTTAAGTACAGCTCAAGTATTTTCATTTTATGTAATATTGTACTTTTTACTCAACTACAAGTGTCTGTGAGCTTTAGTTATTTTTCAGATTACATTTTTATGCTCTTTCTGTTCAGTGAAAACAACGCTTCTCTAAAAGTGTTGGTTTTTAATATTTGTGATTAACTGCAAGCTTAAATGTTCCTCTTTAGAAAGAACAGATTCTACTCCTACTTAAACCAAGTGAACCTTGAAAAGCATCTGGTACTTGCAGGAGAATGCATTGTCCCAACGCTGAAAACAGTGAATTCTCTAATTTCTCACCACTATAAACATATGATGATCTCACAAAATCACATGTATTGATGGAGTGTATAAGCTCGTTTTTCTTGCCAAATCTGCAAGAAACCACTTTCACTGGGTCGTCATTTTTGTTGCTGCTGCCCACAATGCACTTCGCAACAAAATCTCCAAAAAGGCCAGGTGGGTCAGACCAGTAAAACAATATCATAAAAACCTGTAAATAATGACAGCTCCAAATTTTTATCTTTGTTTGAGTGCAATAAAGTAAAATTACATGAAAATGTTTACATTTACAAACTATTGTTTCACAAAATGTGAATAACCTGAACAACTGGCATCGGGCCGCTGCGTCGGTGGCTGCCCCCTGCTGTGGACGACTCCCTGTGATAACGTCTCCTCTTTTGCTTTCTGGTTTTTCCGAGTTCAGTCCTTTTATATATATATGTGTGTGTGTGTGTGTGTGTGGGTGGGTGTGTGTATGTGTGTGTGTGTGTGTGTGTGTGTGTGTGTGTGTGTCTCTGTGTCTCTGTTCTA
>JAPTGZ010000026.1:21955085-21965800 GCA_029814645.1 Fowleria isostigma | reverse complement strand
TTATAATTAAAACACCACACACTTTTCCAAATAAAAACCAAGTTTAAATAAAAATAATAATATAATAAATATAATAATAAAATATAAAAATATAATAATATAACATCTGAGAGGGCAATCTTGATTATCTTTCAAGTGTTCATTGTGGCTGGTTTAAAATGCTGCAGCTCTTTCATACTTCATAGTTTGAGCTAATGTTTGTTCAGTATTAATGTTAATCCTTCTAAGCACAGGCTCAACTGATTGTACACATCCTGAACCAAGGAAAATAAAATTCTCACTTTTCTGCCTCTGTCTATAATAATATACATTATATAGCTTAAATGTCATCTAAAATTAACATTTATCTGCAACATAATATAGCAAACTATTACATGTTGAAAAACAAATTAATTTTAGCAAAAAAAAAAAATGTTTCAATTTTGAATGTCTGGGGTCGCCAGAAATTTGCAATGTTAAAATGGGTTCACGGGCCAAAAATGGTTGGAAACTACTGATCTAATACATGTTTTAGTTTTGAGGAGTGAATAAACTGATTATGACTCATTTTCCTCACCAGTGCTTTTGCAGCTCTCCATGTCAGCCTCCAGTTCCCAGCCCTCATAGCAAGAGCACTTGACGCTGGATTTCTCCTGCTCACACTTTTGGCTACACTTGAGATGCTTGGCGCAAAAGCTCTGGATCTGGCAGGTCTTGTTGTCAGCTCCTAGCTCCATCCCCAATGGGCAAGAACACATGAAGCCCTCCCCAGGAATGATACTGCAGTTGTGACTACACCCACCGTTGTCCAGAGAACACAGGTCTGTAGATACAAAGAAGAGAATCATTTAATAAAGCACAGGCTGAGGCGCCAGATGTGTACCGAATATCAATGTGGAAGGTCATTTACAAAACAATCAAGGACTGAAAACCAGTAAAAAAAAAGATAAGGACAGAGTGTGAAGACTATTTACCACAAAGCTTCTCGTCCGAACCATCCGGACAATCGTCTGTGCCATCGCACAGCTTTTCAGCAGGAAGACAGATGGAGTCATTGGTAGCGCACATGTGGTGAGACAACTTGCACACCAACGCCTCACAGTTGTCTTCATCTGAGTTGTCCTCACAGTCACTATCCCCATCACACACCCAGGCTCTGCTGATGCAGCGAGCTGATAAGACCACATGGTAACAGCTTTCAGAATTTTAATTCAAAACATTCAAACACACAATACACACATTTTTATCATTTATTTGTTCTCATCTAGCAAAAAACACAGTAATGCTACAGGGTATTTATTAAGGCTAACTAGGAATGAAAGAGCTGGTCTTGTTGGTAAAAGCTATTTTCAAAATTAAAAGGAAATAAAAACTGTAGACACCATTGCAACAGAAACAAAAAAAAAACTCTGCATAATATGGGCCCCTTAAAAAATGTATTACTTGAAAAACTAAGTAAAAGAACAGTGTGTCATATAACCATGTGCTACAGTCTTTTTTTTTTTTTTAATAAAAATCTTGTTCAGCATTTTTTATATCATTTTATGGCAGTTTTGTTTCTACAATGGGAATATGCAAGTGTGTGTGCATGTAAAGGGGGACATACAAATACAATAAACAATCAGCAAAGCTCAGACAACAATTAATGAAATCAACAATCAAGATGAAAGCCTGAAACAATAGAAATAATGAAAATAACAAAAACCATAGTAACTCTGAAATGTGGACATTAAACCAGCCTCTAAGGACATCCTTACCCGAGTCCCTGCAGCTGAACTTCACTGCAGGATCACACATGTGTGTAACACCATCACAGCTGTTCTCATCGCTCAGGTCCATGCAGTCGGTGTCTCCATCGCAGCGCCAACGCATGGGAATACACAGACCATCCATGCGACACTGGAATTCATCTACATGGCAGCCGCCTGGAGGTCGAGTGGCTAGAGAAAAAACAGCAAGACAGTGATTTAGAGAATAATGGACAAACAGGACAATACAATATTTGAGTCTGTCATGAAAAAATAAAAATAACAAAAATCACGACTGAAAATACCAATCTCACACACGCATATGCACACACAGACAAAAAAAAAAAAAACAAAGGACGGGAAAGAATAGGGCATTGTCTTTATCAATTAATGTGTGGGTGTGCTGGGACACTAGGTTAACAACCTGACACGGAGCCAAGTTAAACGACAATGACACACAAAGCTCTAGACTGATGTCACATTCAGATTACAGGCACCACTGAGGAGGTGATATAATGACACCTCTTCAAAGCAAAGGTCAGTGCTTGGCACGCTAAACCGGGGAAATGAGTGGAGGACCTCTGAGCACAGAACTACAATATGCAGAAGGCTAAGGCGCTAGTATTGCTTTTTCATTTTGGCTAATGACTTCCAGACGGCAGGCCAAAAAATCCCACAAAAACACACACAGCCAGAGACACACTCACACACTGCACAGACTGCTCATTAGACCAACAGGTCATGCTGGGACTCATTTTTGCATGCTGGGACTTGACAGCACTTGGCTGTGCTTCTGCATCAAATAATACATACAACATGAAGACACACACACTGTATAAGATGTCTCCAAGTAGAAGGAGAGAGTGTGACACCGTATCAGTCATTATCACAACAAGCAGTTAACCAGTGAAACTAAATTTCCCAAAAGCAGCGGAACACCCAACCGCCAATATTTACACGTCAAAACATGTCGATTCATAACACGCAGAGTCAAAACATCTGTCCCGTTTGCTTGAGACCATGAAATAGTTTTAATTGTTAACTCAGGTCTCATCTAACCACAAAAACATAATCACATCCTGAACAAAACAACAAAAAGGATTTGCTGTACATCATAAGTGGGAATCAAAGGGCGTGCAGGGGCATGCAGAGCAGAGGCAGCAAGAGAGGGGGAGGTGAGAACGCTTTCTACAACCGTAAACAGAAACATAAGTACATGTAAACACAATACAATGCACATATACAATATTAGACAGTTTTTCACTTTTATTTATTCCTGCTTACCTTCTCTACTTGGTTTTTAATTTCAGCTGCATTTTAATTAGTTTCCAAAGCTCGTGCAACAGTTTTGTTCAGTTTTAATTTCTAAAATGATTGCCAGATTGCCGTTGGTGTTATATTAATAATGTGGGTACAAAAGATGTAAGACTGTATTAACATGGCCTATGAATGAAAAAGAGAAGAAAAAATTCCATGTAAACAGAAAAAAAATATTCAATTAGGACAGATTTCAAGTCCAAATACAATGTTTATGTGTTAAAATCATGGCCGAAGTCAAAAACTCTAACATTAGGTTTATTGGTTTATTAAAGGTCTAATAACCACACATGCACTTCTCAGTCTCTATATTAAGATCTGGGTATACAGTCACGGAAAAATGATTAGACCCTATGTTTTCTTCAGTTTCTTGTTAATTTTAATGCCTGGTACAACTAAAAGTACATTTGTTTGGATAAATATAATGATAACAACAAAAATAGCTCATAAAAGTTTAATTTCAAAGCTGATATCTAACCATTTTCCATGATTTTCTTGATAATAACCAAAATCATATTAGTTTGTACATCAATATCTATGGCATTGATAAAAAAAAAAAAAAACAGTGCTTTTAGGCATTCCATGTTTTGTTTTGTGTCTGTTTTACTCACATGATACACATAGCCTAATTTTTATTAATTTTTTTTTTTCAGTGAATAAAAATTTTTGCTTATACTCTTTATTACTTTGTACATTTTTCTTAATGAATGTGAGAGCTTAACACACAAACACTCCTCGCCTTTACAAGAATGAAAAGAAAACAAGCTGTAACAAAACAATGGCTCTTTCAGTGCGGTATGCTTGGTTTTGTTCCTCACCCTGGTTGGTACAGTTGGCATGAGTCTCATCGCTGTAGTCCCCACAGTCATTGTCACCGTCACATGTCCAGTATTCTGGGATGCAACGGCCGCTGTTGCATTTAAACTGGACGCTGGAGCAGGAATGGCTGCATCCGGCCTCGTCACTGTTATCCCCACAGTCGTTGTCTGAACAAATGAGTGAACACGTTAGCGTTTCCTCGGAGGCAATTGGCCTGTTTTTAATACAACGCTATGATCTCGGAGGATGATACTCACCGTTGTCACAGCGCCAGTTGATGTTGATGCAGCGGCCGTTGGCACAAGTGAACTGGGTCAGTGGGAAGCAGGTGGGGTAGGCTGGGTAAGAAGGAAAGAGAGGATGACAGAAATAGTTTATATCTTACACAAACTCGTGCACAGTTATAATCAAAGACATGGTAAAGACTCGACTTACCGCATGAGTCGGGCTCATCTGACCGGTCTCCGCAGTCGTCATCCAGGTCACATGTCCAGGAGATGGGGATGCAGCGCCCACTGGCACAGGGGTACTGGTTGGGTGGGCATGTGCGAGCTGGCAGCAGAAACAACATATAAAACATTCTAGTGCTGTAAAAAGTTCTCTTGCCTTTTACTATACAGCTGACTCAACAGCAAGGCTGGCAGTAACTAATGACTGCTAAAGAACACGTCCTTAGAGAACACACTTTAAGAATTACAACCTCATTTCCGATATTCCTTGACAAAAATGAACTCTTAAAAACTACTTGCCCCATAACGACACATTTGCTTTATCTTAATTAAGTTAAACACAATTTATTACCTCATTCAATTTATTTGAGACCCCGACAGAGCTGTTATAAAAACTACAAATGTTATTAGTCAAGGACGTGTGCTGTATTTGGACTCTTTATTATAGTAGATCATGATCAGTTCCTCCTCATTTGAGCAGAGTCTCTGATAGTGATTTAGCTTAATGTTCCCACTAAACAACTAAAAAAATAAATATTTTTCTAACAATTTTAGTGATTGTACAAAATCTACTGCTGCACTGTATTCACAAGACAAGTTTCATATCTAAAAGATTGCTTGGTCAGATGAGGAGGTTTGGCAGAGTAGAATCACATTGCCATCTGATCCACTTATATGCAAATAAACTCAAAACCCAAAACTCTCGCTGGGTCTGCCTCAAGTTTCATTAGTGCAGAGTTTCCAAATTTTATCATCCTTTCTCTCTTATACAGGGGGAAAAAAAGAACTTCTGGTCACCCGTACTTTTTAATTAACAGACATTTCTAATACTCAGCTGTATTTATACATGTATTTATACTATAAACAAAGAGATAAATCTATTTGTTGACACTGAAAACACAAATGTACAGCTGTAACCTTAAACTTAGTGCTGGTTCATTGAAAACACCTGTCACCTAAGAACAAATATCCCCTGTTCAATCATAATGTGTGTATTCCTTGTTTCTCAAGTCCCAATAGCCCATTAGGTTTTACGCACAGTACAGAAACCTCATAGTGAGAACATAATTATGTCTTATAGTATTAAAACCCAAAAATCAAATCATAACCCACAATCTTTGTACAGGACACATTCTTGTATGGAATGATATTCACCAAGAGTCTGATTTAAGACTCTGGCAAAAAGAAACTACCCCTCACCTCAAGGTGTGGCTTATAAAACTGGATAATGTATTGCATATTAAGAAAATCCAATATGGTGTAATGGATAATCTTAACAAATTCTAAACTATTTGGCAACAATTTTTAGATCTTCCTGTCCAATTTCACAAAAGCCCCAGCCAATAACACAGTCCAACATCAGAAGTGAGCATCTGTTCTGGACTGTGATGCTCTAGTGATGTAAAAGTGTATTGTACACCCAGGTCTACATTTGCTTTAATTGTGGTTTTGCTTTCCTATTAATTTCATTGGTATTACTTTGATTGTATGTTCTTACATCAATATGGACAAATCTTGGTAAAAATATTATATATAAAAACAAAAAAAATCAAATTATGTATCATAGGACTGAGTGTACAACTAAAATGTTTTCTCATCTACAAAGACCTCTAACTTTGCACACACCAGAACAGGTGGTATTGGACTCATCTTCATCATTGCCACAGTCATTGTCTCCATCACAGAGCCACCGCAAGGGGATACAGCGGTTGTTCTGGCACTTGAACCGGTCAGCAGGGCAGGTGTGTTGGTCTGGAGAATGTGAAGAGAAAATACCAAGTAAATACCAAGAAAAAACAAAATATATGTATGTATTTCCAAGTAGATTTATGAGAGTTCTATATTTTACTACAAAGTTACTGTTTTAAACGTGCTGTTATGTGTTTAAAATACTTTTGTCTGAAAAACCCTCTAATACTTTACTCATGTCCCTGTAAATGAAGTCCATAGAGGAGAAGACCATTCATGGGTTCCTAGTTCTTTCTATCTTTGATGAAGAAAAAGGCTTGCCAGTGAAATTACAGCCACATTACACTCCATGGAAAGACATAATCTTGGAAACTACAGTTTGCACTCTGCCGGTTCATGTTAGTTAAGACCCTTTAAACTAAGTTTTGTTTATCTATGTGTTGCTGTGTAACCATGACAATGACGTGGCACACTAACGGCAGAGCTCAGGGGCCTCGTCGCTGTTGTCCAGACAATCATTGTCCCCGTCGCACTTCCAGCGCTCTTGGATGCAGCGGTTGTTCTTGCAGGCAAACTCCCCAGACTGGCACTGGGGAGGGGGCATGTAGGAGGGGTTGGCTGGAGATGAGATCAGGGGATGGAGCAGAAACAGATGGGACATTAAAAAAAAATAAGGCTCTGTACCAAAACACAACTCGAAGAATTTTGGAGCTCAAGTCAACTTTTGTTGTGACACTGTTGGTCGAAGTCCTGTAAAACTTCCCGACACAATTGGCAAAGACACTGCAAACGGAAAGTACACGCAAGATTTCCTTAATAGCCTTAACTCTCGCTGGGTAAAGAATTTTCCATAACATTCCACCTTGATCTTTGGTGAAACCTTCCAGTGGTAAAGCTGCTAAGTACCTTTGCAGGTGACATTATCCACATCCAGGATTTGATCGTCAGCACAGCCACAGGACCTGCCTTTAGGGATAGCGAGGCACAGACTGCTGCAGCCGCCATTGTTAACTCGACAGGCATTGGTCCCTGCATGAAAAAATACACCTCATCACATCATATAATATTTAAAGTCTCCAATGGAACTAGGGGTGTAATGAAAAAGTCATCTCACAAAACAATACATAATACAATACAGTACTCACAATACGAACTACTCACAATATGAAATAAAGATTAAAAAAAATCACTTGATGATGAATTTAATAAAAAACAATTTGACTGTAAAGTTGGGCAGTGTGACTATGTGGGTGTATTTTGCTTGACATATTAGAAAGAAAGAAAGAAGGAAAGAAAGAAAGAAAGAAAGAAAGAAAGAAAGAAAGAAAGAAAGAAAGAAAGAAAAAAAGAAAGAAAGAAAGAAAGAAAGAAAGAAAGAAAGAAAGAAAGAAAGAAAGAAAGAAAGAAAGAAAGAAAGAAAAACACATTTTAATTCTTAATTCACCAATCTCACTGGTTCTTTTTTTATTATTTCTTAAATATAAATGACAATGTCATAAAAACTTTTGTCTTAGTAAGCAGTGGGAGGAGCTTCTCTTTGTGGTGCTGTTGTAAATGACACGTCATACTTGTTTTTCTGATCTACGGTTCACATTCCCTTGTAATATGTATTGAGTCTAAACCTGTGTCTGCTGTCTATCACTGAGGGGCGGGGCTTCCCCACACATGCATGTCCAATGCGAGCGGGAACGCTAGTGACAGAAAAAGAGAGAAACTGCAGCAGAATGTCCCATCCATGGCCAATCAAACCGTTTTCCCATTGCATCCCTAGCGTCCACTATTTTCTTGTTTTTCTCCATTTTCACGTGAAGTGAGAGCACTGCTACAGTGGGTGAGAGGGTCAGAAATCATCAGTCTCAGTGCGCGGTGCTGATTCATGTTTTTGAAACTTTTTTCAACTTCATTTTTATTTTGTGCGTCTTTGAATTTTACGTCGTCATTTTTTTAATTCCACAAAATTTCGTGCCATGAAATTTGGTACATCACTAATTGTAACATTAGTCTACTGGCTGATATTAAATGAATGAAAATTGAGGTTTACCTTGTTGCTGGTGTGCATCGTACACTCTGATTTCAAAGATGGGGGGTCTCTCGTTGCGTAGTAAAGTGACTGTCTTTGTGGCCTGGTCCAGTTTGTAGATGCTGCCGCCGCGGTATTCATT
Source organism: Fowleria isostigma (assembly GCA_029814645.1). Taxonomy (NCBI): domain Eukaryota; kingdom Metazoa; phylum Chordata; class Actinopteri; order Kurtiformes; family Apogonidae; genus Fowleria; species Fowleria isostigma. The sequence goes on along the minus strand of JAPTGZ010000026.1, from coordinate 21,957,637 downwards.
CCAGAAGAGGAATTGTTTGAAATGACATAAGCCAAAAGCATGGTTCAGCTCCTGGCCCTCGTACACCACCTATTAAAGCAGAAAAAAAAATGTTAACATTGTTTTAATTTCATGGATTTACACCAACGGTCCATGTTGTTGGTATTCAGCAGAATGAGGCTGTTCCACCACACGTTAGCGACTCCACTTTGATGGGCATCTTTGTTTCTGGGTATTTTGTTTTCTACTGTAGATCTAAACAACCCAGACAAAATAAGTCCTCACCTGGATTTAACTCAGCAAATAGTTAAGATTCTTCTGCTGGTTAATAACTTCAGTGTTTAATATTCTTAATCTGAAACAGGTTCTTTAACTATAACTGGTGCAGTGAGTGGTTTCTCATTTCTTAAATAACCATCAGTTTGATAGAGAGCATAAAGAGTGAAGTATGGAGCAATAGAAAAATCATGTGGTCTGATGAGTCAAGATTGACCCTGTTCCTGGGTGATGGCCATACAGTCATGGAAAAAATTATTAGACCATCAAAAGTCATCAGAAACAATGGTTAAGCAATCAAGTACTAACTCCTGTGTGTATCATGTGATTAAAACAGGCAGAAAAAAAAACATGGAATGTCTAAAAGCACTGTTTTTGTCAGTACCATAGTTATTAATGTAAGAACTTATGTGATTTTGGTTGTTATCATGAAAACCATGGAAAATAGATAGATATCAGCTCTTAAATTAAACCATTATCAGCTATTTATGTTGTTATCATTATATTTGTCTAAACAAATGTACCTTTACTTGTATCAGGTTTTAAAATGAACAATGAAATTGAAGAAAACATAGGGTGGTCTAATAATTTGTTTCGTGACTGTATCAAGATGAAGTGATTACCCATCATACCTAGTGCCTACAGTGCAAACCTTTGGGGAACAGTGTCATGATCTGGGGTTGATTCAGTTGATCAGGTCTAGGTTTATCAATCTTATGTGTCCAAAAAAAGCTAAAAATAAATGTTGTGATAGATGAGCTAACTGAAAGATGCTATGGTGAATGCCTGTCAGGATCAAAACTCAATGAAATATTAGAGCGTGGGACTGTTTTTGGGACAGGCTATGTAGGCATCTCTCAGCTGGTTGTCATAGTGACACCAAGTGAAACTGCTGCGACATCAGTTTCAATGTGACACATACATGAATCACAGGGAATACTGAAGGAATGCTGCTCTTTCTTCTCAGTATGCAGATGAGAAATATTGCTTAAGAAGAGGCTGAAGTCTGCAGTATGATATAGGTTACGGTGAGGAGTCAGTCTATTCGCACATTTTATTGACTAATGACACATTGGTGATCGTCTCAGACCAGTCAGTACACTGTAGTTTTCACATCATCTCAGTCTGCAAAGAACCTCCATTGAGGAAGTACCAGACACTATCTACAACTTTTGCCTGAGGGAAAATGAAAAAAACATCAAATCAAATCCAGCTACTATAATATAAAGGAAAAACACACTATTTTGTTATATTGAACATTAACTGGTGAAGATGCTGACTTTTCATCTGACATGTACAGTTTCAACCTCAGACCCTCAGCACAACATCCATGTAGGAGCCATATTGAACAGCCCAACGACAAGTTCACTTTTAAAAAGCGTTCAGCTGGAAACATTAAGTAGTAACCACAGATTGCATTCTCAACGGTTTCATGGAACTGGCTTTTGCTTACTTAGCTCACAAGCTACAGCTTATAAACATGTTCCAGTGGCAGCTGTCACTTTTACCGATTACATCACAAAATCAAATGTTTCCAGTGGTAAATCTGATACTGCTGCTGCTGCTGTAAATTGTGCATACTGCGGTAAGCTGAGAGAGAAGCAGGGTTTCCTTTAAAGTAAACACCTTTTTTCTTCATATTTACTGAGCATTACTGACCTTCCGTTCAGTAGTGTTGAGGAAGACCATCTCTATTCGGTCATAGTAAGCATCCACCCAGTACAAGATACCCTGAGGAATGTCCAGACTCAGGCCATTGGGCCACAGCACCGTCTTGCTGGTCAGAAACACCTGGTGATGAGAACCATCCATCCACGCCTTCTTTATTTTCCCTCTGTTGCTCTCGGTGGGGTCCTCCTCCCAGTCAGTCCAGTACATCCATCTGAGACACCAACAGAAACATCAGTACGTCTAAATATGTAACTTATTTTACATCTTGTTGCACAGATGATTCCAGAACAGTACTGGGTGGTCGCAGGTGTTTCATGTTTTTCTTACACTAAAGTCAATATGATGCCTTTTTAAGTTCCTACTTTCTTATACAAAGTGAAGCGATTATCATATTAGTTGTAACTTAATATTTTTAACACTACCATTATAACAGGCTTCCTAGGTGTCTTCATGTTTTCTTTGCAAAAAAAGTGTCAGAAAATGTCTTTTGGCCAATTCTTTTGCACCTTTGTTTTCAAGAATAACTTAACTTTCAATAGCTGGCCATTAATTATCATTATTATGAATAATAAATGCTTAAAACAGTGGGTTTTAGTAAAAAAAAAAAAAAGAGGGGGGGCAGTGGA
>JAPTGZ010000026.1:21942028-21954602 GCA_029814645.1 Fowleria isostigma | reverse complement strand
TACTAACTCCTGTGTGTATCCTGTGACTAAAACAGACAGAAAAGAAAACATGGAATGAATAAAAGCACTGTTTTTGTCAGTACCACAGTTATTAATGTAAGATGTGATTTGGTTATTACCAACAAAACCATGAAAAATGGATAGATATCAACTCTTAAATTAAACCATTATGAGCTATTTCTGTTGTTATCATTATATTTGTCTAAACAAATGTACCTTTAGTTGTATCAGGTTTTTAAAATGAACAATAAAAGTGAAGAAAACATAGGCTGGTCACATAATTTTTTCTGCGACTGTATTTTTTGTTAGTTCCAGACATTTTTTAGCCTGATTGGAAGTCTCACAGTTTCACATTTCTGCCATAAAGTGTTATATAGTTCTTCATTTGTGCCGTCTCACCCATGCTCAGGGTCCACCACAATGGCACGGGGGTGGCTCATTTTGCCCTCAATAAGAGTCTTGCGTGTCTGTGAAGCCTTCTCCAACCTGGCAACGCTTATAGTCTTCTTCGGTCCATCATCTGTCCAGTAGAGATTACCTCCCATCCAGTCTACCGCTATCCCCTCCACTGTGTGTATACCTGAGATAAGGGAGTGAAATAGGAATAAAAGAAGGTACCAATAGCTGGTCAGTTGGAGATTAGTGTCAGGAGAATGAAGCAGATATGGTATAAACTGTCACTCACCTAAATTCTGTGTAAGTCATCAGGATTTGGTAAGAGAGTGTCTAGACCTTAATGCACAGCTGTAATTTTATTCTTACCTTCCTTAAGTATAGTGTCTCTCTCTGTGCCGTCAATTTTCTGTCGGCCGATGATGTAGCTGGTAGCATCAGCAAAGTAGATGAATTCACTGGCGGCGTGAAAATCCAGAGCTCTGGGGTTCATGAGGTTCTCAATAGGAATCATGTACTCATCGGGCACTTTGGCATTCATGTCCATGCCCCGTATGATGCCAGGACGACCCTTACCATACACCAAGAACAACTCATGGTCTGGTTCTGTGAGACACATACAAACAACCTCATTTTGTAAATGTATTACTTCTGACATTAGCTGTCATGAATCATCAGTGCTGAGTACGCCTCATATTAGTTCATATTAGGGCTGAAGGATGCACAAACAAACATTAGTAACGTTGTAATATTAGAAGTGTGGGGGTGTGGGGGATTTAGAGGTCAATTGATGGTCGTTTTTTAAAGGATGTTTGGAGCAGGAAAAAGCAAACAAGTGTTTATATTTTTAACATCAACCCTTAAAAATTGTCTGATTGTCTTCAGTTTGGACTGGAGTCAACGGATGAAATGAACATCTAATTCAAAGTGATACATGCCTTAATTAACACATATACCACAAATAAACAAAGTCATTTATCGCTAAAACTGTAACTTAAAATAAAAAAGTAGTAGTTCTGTAAAAAAAAACCTGCAAATTTTATTCTCTGAGTTGTTGTTTTGCCTCAAAGTCAGTGAGTCCAGACAGTTGAGAAGGCTAATTTTAGTAATCAGCAACTATGAAAGCTAAGTTCTGATGATAGTTTGTAGGTTTCCAGTCCATTTTGTGTTCCGTTTTTACTAATAAAACAATCATTTCTACTGGGGATTGTACCAAACCAACCTGGATAATCATTTGCAATTTGAATATTATAGTTTCCCATATCAATAGGAGACTCAGCAATGTATTTTTGTCCTCTGTAGTTGACAAGAGTTTCAAGCTTTACTTAAAAAAGAAAAAGAAAAAAAAGCTCTCCACTGCAAATGATATTCCATTAAAAAAATTTAAAGATATATGAAAAAACTCATTGCATCATGATATTTCCAATCAAGGCAATGGGCTCTATGCACAGCCCCACTATTTCCTGAACATCAGGTGGCTCCTCTATTTCCTCTTTCATTATTGGACACACTGATTAATCCAGATGTGCCTAATTAATCAGTAGTCACAGCAAGACGTAGCAAACACACCTGGGTTAATCAGTGTAGACTGCATGATATGTCATTTGAGTGTCGTCATCGTAATGTACGTGTGCGTAATAGTCACATCACAGATCCTGCAATGTAGGAGGTCAATGAACTCACCATGTTTTCGTCTAATTTCAATGGTACCTGACACACACTGCACACAGCCATCCACAAATCACAATCATTTTTAGTTAGTTTGCTGAAGTAGACCACACCCCCACACATGGAGTGAGTCGCTGGTAACAACATTGAAAAATAAGCAATGAACAAGAAAAAAAAAATTGCCAAAAACAAAGAAAATCACCAAAAATGAAAAAAAAATTACTGAAAATGAAAATAAATAAATAAATAAAAAATTACTAAAAACAGAAAAAAAAAAATCACCAAAAACACAGAAGAAAATTACTAAAAATGAAGAAAAAAAATCAATTAAACAAAGAACAAAATCACCAAAAATGAACAAATGTCACCGAAAATGAAGAACAAAATCGCAATATATATCACAGGGTAAAAAAAAAAAATCGCAGTCAGTTTTTCCCATTATCATGCAGCCCTAAATCAGTGTATCCAATAATGAAAGACAGGAAATAAAGAAGCCACCTGAAATTCAGTAAGAGTAGTGGGGCTGTGCATAGAGCCCATTATTTAATGTAAAAAAAAAAACAAATACTTTTACTTACTGGGTCTCAGGAGGACAATGTAATTTAATAATAGATCCACCCAATTTCCCAGTTACCCAATTTCCCAGTTTGGGATTAATAAATGACTTCTATTCTATATTCTACTTTCTTGCTCAGCTCTATTTAACATGAAGACATGGAGAAAAGCTTCATACTCACTCTTGCAGGACTTGCCATCACTGCCCAGGCTGAACCCAGATCGGCAGCGGCAGGTTCGGGTCTTGTGGCTGTTGCTTAGCAGACAGATGTCGGAGCAGCCTCCAGCTTTTCCAAACTGATCCAGGGCACATGCATGGCTCCGCACTGCACAAACACGCAAAAACAATTATGCAGGAAAAACAAGGCTTCGCACATTTTTTATTTCCTAATTCCATACTTTCTACATCTTTCAGACAATATCTGACGTCTGCATACACACAAGTAGACATTAGTTGTGTGATTAAATGGTTTTAAACCTCTATATTTTGACTGTTTATGTTATTATGTTGCCAATTAAACACCAGAGCATTGCATAGACAGAGTATTACTCGTGTAAATCAATTATCACTGAACCCTTCCAGGCGTGGAAGCAGCTCTGTGTAGGAGTGTGTGTTCAGTCGCATGCCATGCTTCTTGCCCTGCGTTTGACTGTATCAGGCTCGCTCTGGGCCTCGCTCTCACACAACGGTAAACAGTTTAACCATCCTGACTTAAATGCAACATGAAACACTCCGTTTTTATGCAGCTTAGTTTTAAAACAGTATATGTTTTACATTGTAGACCAAAGATAAAGGGAAATCTATATCTTTCTTCTATAGATACAGATTAACTTTACTAATCTCAAAGGGAAATTCACTTTTTTTAATCAGGTTAATAAAAAATTTAATAAAACCATGTAATCATCAGTCCATGAATCTATAGTCTCTGATCCGTGAATCCATAATCGATACAGATCTTAAATCAAATTCCATACTGCACTAGAACTCTGGGATACATAATAGATTTACCCCATTTTCATCTGTAGTCACTGACAGGTTGAAATATATAAATCATTACTATTATTTTTGGAGAATAATTAAGCCATTTTAACTTGATTAGTTGATCAATAGTTGAAAAGTTCCCCCCATCCAAACCAAAAAATTACCAGTAAAACTTCTGTGTCTCTGTTAATACTTAAAGATCTAGAACTATTGTTGTGGCAACTTCAAAATGAGTTCTTCCTCAACATTCAAGCTTTCTTTAATGATTTAACACCATTTATTATAATATTATCCTATGCAGTCTGGATTTTCTGGTGAGAATCATTTTCCTATGTTTAATTCACTGATTATATAGATGTTCATAAAAACTCAGAGCACATTCAAAGGTTATTATATCAAAACAAAGAAAATGTGATTTTTTTTTAAAGCAAATGATATCATTACCTGAACAAGAAAACCATTGCCATTTGTCAAACTTTGAGTTTTACTAGTGAATACATGTTGTAGAAGTTGACTGTGTTTTCAAGTTCACACCAAAAAACATACATGTCGGATGCCAGAGAAAATCAGAGAAACTACTTTTTTCTGAATCATTTAAAAGTATTGATAGGTTTAGTGGATCAAAAATCAGTTTATATTTTAGATTAGCCAATGTTTTTGGTCACCAGCAGGTGTTTAGGTCTTTAAGGGTTTAGTAATACATTAATGTCTTCCCATCTTCAACCAGCTTTAAAAATAAGTCAGCTCCTACAAACAGGTGACCATGCTTACCGTCTTCACTAACTCAACTAATCAATTATTCGTGCCTATCTCTAATTAAAACAAAGCACTTTAAAGGTGCCGTACCACACAAAACTGTTTTTACTTGTATTTTTAAAATATGTTTGGTCCATAGGTGTTTGTGTTCTGTAGTGAATGTCTAAATGAACCTCTACCTCCTCCGTCTGCTATTGACACAGAAAAGAAATGACCGGAGAAATCAGGTCAGTTAGAAAAGCAGGTGAGACCACGCCCACAAAATTAATCTAGCTCAGTGACAGTTTTTATACACAGCAAAGTTGGCTGAACATGGCCTGTGCTATCCTCAAATAAAACTTCAACAATGCAGAGGCTTCGCAATAAGGTTGCTGTTGAAGACTGGAGCAGTATAATCATGGTAGTCTCTGACCAGTGCTCCGGCCATAAGTAAAACACTCTCGTCAACTCAAGAAAGTGCCATGTACATTGGCTAACTGTTAGCAAATCAGAGTCAAGCAGATTAGCACGTTGAATATTCATGAGAAGTGGTGCAAATCGAGCCGAGTCTTCCACCAGGTTTTCTATCGAATGCTAAAATGGCTTGAAATTTGGAAACCAAGACATTTTTTCACAGAAAATGTCATAAAGTCCGTGGTAGAACTTCAGACATTACCACCAATGTAGTGAAATATGTGTGGCAGGGGTTTTTCAGCTCGGCGGTTTACCTTGAGGTTGCCGTCTCTGGTGGTACACGTGCAGTGCGGCGCCCCGGTCCACTCGCGTCACCACATGGAAGTCGGAGCGGTTGAAGCGGTTCACCCGGATGACGCTGGTCTTGGGGTTGAGGTTGCCTTCGTCTGAGTTGGTGGCGTACAAGTAGTTCTCAAAAACAGTCAACCCGTACAGGTGTTCAATCTGAAGTAGAGCACATTAAACGGAGGGGAGACACAGTTATCTGGAGTTTCCATTTGAAAATGCTGAAACGGTAAAAGGACTTTGGAAGCATGACTAATTGCCTGAGTTGTTTGTGTATGCATTTTTATCTCCAATGCAGCTTGGCAGGATCTTGGAGATGAACCGTTACTGATAAAACATTTATCAGCACAAAACAGATTTCAACAGGTTTTTAAAAATGTGGAGATATCTCTAAAAATCTGAGAAGGACAAACAGACACAACCACTCTGAGATAAAGAGGGTGTTTGTGTACACTTGGCAGAAGGCGGCGTAAAGGCTCAACTTCCCATCTGTTGAGAGGGATTTACTTTTATAGGGGTCTATTCTGTGCAGCTCTCCTCAACTGTCAAAAAGATGCATGGGTTGAGATCATATTACCCCCGTCTGCACACAGACAACCCACCACCACAGTCCTGATTTCATTAAGATCATTACTCCACCATAAGTTTCGCCAAGCTCAGCTAGGGCCAGACTAATATGTTTAGAGAGGCACTGGCCAAGAAAATCACACACTCTTTAAGCAATATCAATCAAGCCAATAAAAAGGACTCATCCCCAGGGAGACCAGACAGGAGACAGACTCAAAACATGAGAATAAATCAGTGATAAAGATAAAGACTTCCAAAACAGATGTTCTACGTTATCATGGGGATGATTCACAATTCATCAGGGATTCTGGTCTGTTCGCTAAAGTTCATTCTTTTTAACCCTCTTAAGATTGCCATTGTAACAGGCCGCCTAGGTGTCTTCATGTTTTCTTTGCAATAAATGTCTGTCAATAAAATGTCTTTTTTTTGCCAATTCTCCTTTGATTTCAAGAAGCACTTAACCTTCAAAATCTGGCCATTAATTATTATTATTATAAATAATAAATGCTTAAAACAGTTTGTTTAAATTAAAATATTAAAAAAAAATGACTTGAAGGTTTTAGCATTTTTATTATCAGAGAAAACTGTAAATGTCCATAACAAAATGTTTTGAGACAGCAAAAATAAACTTTATTTTACATCTGCTCAAACATGTTTTTTGGTCTTTAACATTCATATTTTTTGCAATTTCCAGAATTTTTTTTTAGCCTGTGTGGAAGTCTCTGAAACAGTTCCTTTCTACTTGTAATAGAGCTCCACACAGCTGCCATAAAATGGTATAAAGTGTTGGAAAGCTCAGGATCTCAGCTTTCCAATGATATTTAAATTTTGTGGATAGTCCAGTGGTTCCGGAGTTACAGTCATTTGAATCCTATAAAATGTAAAATGCAATGCCTGAGAAACTGCCATTTAAGATGTCATGGGTTTATCCTAAAATGTTTCGACTAGAGCTGCACAATATATCGTTTAAGCATCATCATCGCAATGTATGTGTGCGGAATAGTCACATCGCAGGTTCTGCAATGTAGGAGGCAAATGAAGTCAATGTATTCTCGTCTAATTTCAAGGATACCTGACACACACTGCGTGCAGCAATCCACCAATCACAATCACTCTTAATGTTTGCCGAAGCAGACCACGCCCCTCCACATGGAGTGTGTTGCTGGTAAGAACATTGACAAATGAGCAACAAACAAGAGCAAATCACTCAAAATGAAGACTTGATGCCAAAAAGAAAAGCAACATCAGTTAACTGGAATTATTTCAGCTACAAGAAGGATGATATTAATTTTTATTTTAGTTTTATTTCGAACACATAAAATTATCCAATTACAAAAAAATAATACAACACAAACTGAATTTTGGGTGCTCAAAAAGGAGTGGGAAGAAGCATAACTTACAGACTCCCAACCCCTTTTTACAAAGTAATAATTAAATTAATTCAGCTTCCATTGCTTTTCTAATACCTTTTTTTAAATACATTTTTACAATAACACAAAACCATGTGTTCTGTGTCGACAGTGCCTTGCACCTGTTGCCACGAGAAGTAACATGACTAATTTAATTGACCATTTACGTCAGAACCACACAGCTATTATATCCTCCTGAATATTCTTTTATATCGCAATATATATCGCAGGGTTAAAAAAAAATGTAAAAATCGCAATTTCAGTTTTTCCAACATCGTGCCGCCCTAGTTTCAACTAATCCTCACCAGCAGGCCCTGAATGATGGTGTGTCGGTTCTTGCCCTCATAGTCGACCACTTCGATGTAGTCCAAGTACGCATCAGCCCAGTACACCAACCGGTTGACCAGGTCCAGGGTGATGCCGTGAGGGAAGACAATCTTACTGTCCACCAGCTTGGTGCGGTTTTGGCCGTCCATGTCACAGCGCTCCACCCTCGGAGTGGACCCGTAGTCGGTGAAGAACACTTTACTGTTAGACAACGGAAAGAACATGTAGAGGTTAGTGAATAAAAGACAAATAACAAACGACTTGTATAAAAGACAGTGACCTTGCTACAACAAATAGTTATTTGTTAGCTTTAGTTAGTGGATATAGTTATAGCTCATTTTATACTTATTTAATTTTTCGTTCTGGGTTACAAGCTGAACATGGTAATGAAAAGATCATTATTATTTTATCCTTGCACATCATAAACCACTGATGTTGTCTGATTCACAGTAGATTTCTATTTTAACCCATAAACACCCAAACATCCACCACTGACTAATCGAATCTGATCTAAACTGATAATCAACTAATCCTATAAATATATATCAATAATTAGTGTAAAATACAGTTATTCATCTTTTCATGGTCATCAGATATGATCCATTTGGACATTAAGTGGCTCTGTAGTTACCATGGAAACATCGTCATCTTCTACAACATTCATTCACCAGTTAAACCCATGGGGTTGAATCAATGACAGTGGATGAACACACTGGGTTTATGTTCAGTTAATGATATATTTTACCAAAAAAGCCACCATTTCTTCATCTTTTCTGTTTTGATATAATAACCTTTGAATTTACTTTGAAGTTTTCTGAACATCTACATTATCAGTCAATTTTACATAGGAAAATAGATTTCCAATGGAAAAAATGCAAAATTAAGAGAATAATATGACAAAAATGGTGATAAATCACTTAAGAAAGGTTAAATGAAGAGAAAAATTCATTTGGTAAGTGCCACAATGGGTTAAATAACTGAAAAATGAAAATCATGCTGATTCTACCTGTTCTACTACATTTAGTTCAGGTTTTCCCATAGTTTAGTGTTTTGTTTTGGTCTTTTTTTTTTTTTTTTTTTTTAAACATTTTAAGGAAAATTGATGGTTTTTTTATTTTTCAGTGAATAAGATAATTTTTTCTTGGTTCACAATAATGAACTAATGATGCTAGGGTATTATAAAAACCAGAAGCGATACCTTAAAAAAAGGAACATTGGAAACCAGCTCATCAGTATCAGGAACTTGAAAGAGTGTTTTGTGTGTCCGCATGCATTTACATGGCTATGTATGACACCCAAATCTGTCTAGGTTTCCATCTGGAGGAAGTACTTTGATTGTCGACCGACTGCTTGGTCAGCACGACGTCTGATCATAAGACAGCGTCTTCCTGTAAAGCATTGCTAAAGCAGTATCGGGGTCATTTTAGGTCAAGGAAGTACTACAGACCCCATGGCTGGATCCAGGGCGATGACTTTGGGGTTGTACAGCTCTTGGTCCAGCAGCGTCACACATGTCTGGCCATTTTTGTTGCAGACAAACACCCGGTCGTCCACATCGTCCACAAAGTAGAAGTTTCCGGTCAGCCAGTCAATGGCCATCTGCTCAACATCTGAGGACGCAGAGGAGAGATGGGAAAAAGGGCAGAGCGTTTATTTAGAAAATTCAAGACTTAATTACTAAAAGTCATCTGACCATGCTGCATGCCTCTTTGGTCAAAAACAACATAATGAGCTTCTGTCATGTTCTTGTATTGGAGTCCAGCACGGTATGTCACACCAACACTTGTTTTTGATTAAAGCAAACAGGACATAAAGCAAGGAAGAAACATGAAAACGTAGGAGATAAATAATTAAGTTTTGATTTAATGGAGGAATAACAAACAAGAAAACGGAAAAGGCTGACATATGGGTTTTTAGTGATCAAGATGAATATTACTCAGAGCCATAAAACAGCGCAGAAAAATCACTCACTGAGGAAGTGGCAATTCTGTAACTTGTCTGCTCAAAAAGGAAATGACAAAAATATAAATGAGGAAGATATATATATATATGACCTGTTTCAGGATATGGCATGGTGAGTTCAAAGTACTAGAATATTTGTGTGCTTTTATGCCAGTGTTAACTTATTTAAGCCGAGAAATTAACATTATGTTGATTTCTTTTGTGTGTGAAAATTGAAAACTGTACTTTGAGTTTCTATTTGAGATGAGTCAGATGCGAAGTTAACCCAAAAAGACCAAACAGCCACTGGTGACCAAAACCATTTACTGATATGACAAGGTTCCCACTCTTTTCCTGAAATTATTTTCCAGGACATTTTTCACCGCTGCACAGACAATTTATCAAAGCATACAGTAATCCATTCCTCTGTCCCCCTCATTCTTTAGAAGTGTTCTTTCCTACAGTTGTAACTTGCATTTAATCAGGTTGTTTCCATGTTTATTTAATGTGCAGTTTATTAATAAATTTAAGCTTATAGATAAATTTATCTATGAAAAATAATCATGACAAACATATCAGAACAATGCAAACACACCCACAGATTATAACTTAGCACTTCATTAACTGGACATTAACATTAACAGTTCTATAAACTGGAGTTACAACGTTTAACTGGACAATTTCCAACTTACCTTCTTTTCTCTCTTACTTTCTCTGTCCTGCACTTTCTCTAAAAATATTTGTATATTTTCAATAAATCACTAAAAAATAATTTCCTTTGTTTCATCTCAGTTTAGGCACACAAGGTCGCCAGGCAGAGGGAGGATTTCCAGGACATTTGACCTTTTTTCTCATTTTCCACGTTTTATATAACTGGAAAACTAGTCGATCATTTCCAGGTTTTCCAGGACATGTGGGAACCCTGTATAAACTGTTTAATACCTATTGATCCACTAATTCTATCAATACATGTAAATAAATTAGTATAAAATGCAGTGTCATCTCTTCATGGTCATCAGATATGACCCATTAGATTGTTCATAGGCTCCATAGTTACCATGGAAACACCGTTATCTTCTACAAAACTAATTCACCAGTAAAACCCATTGAGTTGGATCAATGGCAGTGGATGGAGACACTTAGTTTATGTTCACTTAATGATAAATGTGACTGAAAAAGTCATTTTTTTCTTCAGTTTTCTCCGTTTTTGATATAACCCTCAACTTTAATCTGAGCTTTTAAAAACATCTGCATGATCAGTAAATTACATAAAGAAAAATACCAGATTTTCACTTCAAAAAAATGCAAAATACAGAGGATAGTATTACAATAAATGGTGATAAATCACTTAAGAAAGGTTATATATAGAGGAAAATTCATTTGCAAACTTCCACAAAAGTAGCACTGGGTCTTTATGGGTTAAATAGAAATGCTGGGTCAAAAAGTGTGGGAATACGATGTGTATGCGAAGAGGTGACCACAGGGAGACCCAGCTGTGGGCAGGGGGACATGAGGATGCACTGAATCCCATACAGCGATGTGTTTTAACAGCTGCCACCATGCTTCCTCTCAAAGCAATACATTGTATCTGCACATACACACCACACAGGCTCTCCTCACAGAAGAATCAAAGTCACCACAGTTGTCTTTTGAGTTAATCCAAGGAACAACTTTGATGTTCGGGATATAACGCCATCGTTGTGAGCCTGCCTCAGGGTTTTGACCGGTCTCTGCGGCAGTGGAGCGCCCAACAATCGCCGACACGCTGCTCAGTCCCACAACAGAGAACCCACTCACCACAGCAGCCCACTTAACGTACACAGCACTTCAAACCCTGCATTGGATCAGGTGTACAGTTTGATTTAGAGGCGGGGGGGTTGAACCACAACCTTCTATCCTGGTGCATGTAATATTATATCAGTTTATAATGATCTTACTCCACTGTTTTATTTTTTGTTTTATTTTATTCCAACAGAAATAACAACCTCACATGAATACAACTGCATTAAAAATAAGACCCATTACTATTACTTTTATTATCATTATTATTAGTAGTAGTAGTATTAGTAGTAGTATCATTATTAAATCATTATCATCATTATTATGTGATTTGATTTTTTATGTAGTGATTTATTTCACATGCAATGAAATTTAACATATATGTGAACAAGTAAAACATAATAATAGTAAACAAGTCAACAATCATGACAATCTTAGACAGAAAAACTACACAATAGTTATTATTGTTTTTTAATTATTTAATTAAATTTAATTTAATTAATTAAATCTAAATTTAATTTTATTAATTTAATTTAATTATTATTTAATTACTACTACTACTAATACCACTACTATTTTTCTCCTACTTTCTAGCCTTATATCCACTGATCAGTGACAACTTCATGACCATTAACTGATAAAATGGAAATAATACTATGATTTTAATTACATTCAGACATGTCAGTAGATTGGAAATTGTAAGCAGAAATGAATATTTAGTTAGTCAATTTGTTGGAAGCTGGAAAATGGATTCATGGAACTGAATGATTTTGATCAAATCCAGACTCTGATTGTCAGATGACTGGGTCAGAGCATCTCCACAACGGAAGATCTTGTTGGTTGATCCTGGTCTGCAGTGACTAGACCTTAACTAAAGTGGTCTGAGGAAGAACTGCTGAGTCTGCAAACCAATCCAGAGTCTGCAGGATGCGCTAGAAAAGCAAATCCATCGAGTCCCCCCTATTGCAACGTGTGTAAATGATGTATTGTAAATGCCTCAGTGCCAGACACCACAGCCCACCTTTGGAGGTCTGGTCCAGTCATGCTTCAGGTCAGGGCTTTTTGCCCACAAAAGAAAGACCTACACACTAGTACAGGGGTTCCCAACGTGTGGGTCGGGACCCCCCAGGGGTCACAAGATGCCAATGCAGGGTCGCGAAATGATTTTCAGAATCCTCTTGATGTGGCCCCTGAGGTAATTACAACAGATCAATGACACTGGCATAGCACTTGAAAATTGTAAGTCGGACAATTGCTATGACAAAAGGAACACAGGAAGTGCTTTTGCTTTACGAGTGAGAAACTAAGAACAATGGCATTTAGATAACAACTTCGCAACGACAAACAGGTGAGGCATTGTCTGTCGTACAGGTTGAACTAATGGTAGTGATGTAGTTCTCGAGACCGGTCTTGGTCTCGAGACCGGTCTCGAGACCAGTTTGTTGTGGTCTCGGTCTTG
>JAPTGZ010000026.1:21921320-21931580 GCA_029814645.1 Fowleria isostigma | reverse complement strand
ATTATGATTGTATTTTACTGATCTGACCCACTTGAGATTGGATTGGTCTGTACATAGAACCTGAACTGTGTAATTTTTGGATTTTATAAATTCCTCCTGCGGGCCAGACCAGACCCTTTGGTGGGCCGCATTTGGCCCCTGGGCCACATGTTTGAGACCCCTGTTATAAAGTCATCTCTTGTTTGAGCTACTTCTAGCAATGTTCATGATTTTTTTGTTTTGAAATGTAATTTGAAACATTAAAATCTTTGCTTTTTGCAGTGTTATACTGTAAATATTGCATTAAATAGGTTTTACCGTATTGAATTGTTTCTCGGAATGCAGAAGTTACTGTAAAATATAACAGTATTTTACTGTAAATGGTACATCATATACAGTCTAATACCGTAATACTTTTTACAGTAAGAAACTGTAATTATAGATTACTGTAGGGAAGCTGTGGAATAACAGTAAGATGCAGGCAAATCTAGCTGAAAGTATTACTGTTATTTAACGGTCAGATTCGTTACAGTGTACCTCCACCAAAGCCCATCAAATTTCCTGTATTATAACAGGAGTAAACAAACATAAAATGGGTTCATTGTTGGATCCTGACCTACACTTCTGACCATGCTTTACAAAACTTGGAGCAGCAGTTTTTCCTGGCATTCAAATAGACAGATGATTACATTATCTCCTTGGCAGAGGTAATAACTGATAACCTTGATGAGTCTGATATTGCTAATGTCATGCTCCCTTTTTCAATTTGCAACATTTTCTGAACTCGAAGGGCACTCAGGGAATACATGGCTCCACTGAGGCTACACAGTTGTATAATTCAATAAAAAGCCCTATTTGGTAATGTTAGAAAAGGAGATTAAAAAAAACTTCCCTTCCGCAAAGTTTCATGAAATTCAACTGACAAACAAACCCAAGTGATTACATAGCCTCTTAGCGGAAGTAACCACCAATCAGACCTAAACATCATTTCCTCTTTTTCTGATAATCACATCAGATTACTGTTACTCACGGTGGAGGCTGAGGGAGATGTTAATAGTGCGGATGTTGGTGACCATCTTGAGATCAGGGATGCTGGCACACTTCAGCTGGGTGGCGGCAGGCGTGTCACCCACATCTATCCAGCAGACCGTCTCCTCAGCGTAGATGAAATCCATAGCCATGGTCTGCTTGGTGGTGATGGAGGGCAGTCTGGACATGGAGCCGCTCAGGGAGGTGCAGCGAATGTCATGAAGGTTAGCAATTAACAGCATGGGAAGACGATCCACGGGCACTGCAGAGGTAAACAGGAAGATGAGTCCAAAAGTAAGATGGTAGTGGGTATGACATCCTTTTATTTCTTATGTAGAACAGTTGACAGTGCACCTTGATTCTGAATAATGTGTAATGTGTACAAAGTGATTGGGTAACTACATTGTGGACCACTTTTGTTAATTTTTTTTTTTTTTCGGGGGTTTGTTGTTGCTTTGTTTTGTTTTGTGGCATCTTATACCTTTTTGTCTTAGTGTTGTTTTACTTTTTATGTATGTTTGAAAGTCTTGATAAACAATACATTGATCAAAAAGCAAGATGGTAGTGGATGTAGTATGGGTCAGGGGCCATGTTAATGCAGTCAAGGAAAAAAATATTAGACCTCCTATGTTTTCTTCAATTTCTTGTTCATTTTAATGCCTGGTACAACTAAAGATAAATTTTTTTTGGACAAATATAATGGTAACATCAAAAATAGCTCATAAGAATAGAATTTAAGAGTTAATATCTATCCATTTTTCATGGTTTCCTTGATAATAACAAAAGCCACATAAGATCTTCCATCAATATCTATAGCATTGTACTGACAAAAACAGTGCTTTTAGGCATTTCATCTTTCCTTTTTGTCTGTTTTACTTACATAATACACACAGGAGTTAGTACTTCATTGCATAACAATTGTTTTTGATGACTTTTGATGGTCTAATAATTTTTCCGCGGCTGTATTTTGTTCTTAATCAGCACATTCAGATGCTTTGCTTAAGTACTAGTAACATGTTTGCAGAGTTATGCAAGTAAAGTGGGGTACACACATAGGATTTTCTATATCTGAAGAGATTTTTTATGTTACAGACCCCACACATGTAGATAAAAAAAAAAAAAAAAAAATGAGCATTGAACAGTTTTGACTGCAGTGTGTGTGGTGTGGTCTGATAATCTCAACACAACACACCACACACATAATAATTCTATCCTACCACTGATCTGGAATCTGGTCCTCCAAGCCAGAAATATCACATAATTGAACGTGATCTAACAAAAATAAAGAAGAAACATAGCATGACTCCGGTTGGGAGTCATAAGTTTTCTCCACATACATGAAGATTTTTGGTCGTAAATATTAAAATAAGTTTAATAGTTACAACTATCGGCCCTGAACCGTTTTCAAGCCTATTATTGGGACAAAGTGACTCTACACACACCTCACTCAGACCACAGGATAATCTTATAAAACATTAGATAATCTCAAGTTTGCCATCCATGGTGTTGGGAAGGGAAAAAAAAAATCAGGACAAAAACAGCCGGATTATCTTTATGTGTTTATCCTGCTTAAGCATTATCAGCAAAATGTACAATACATAATTATGAAAAAGTAAAGGTCTAAAAGTAGTTATTCTGTACTAAAATGGTCCTTATCAGAGTTTTACTATTATACATGATGGGTTTGGATTCATATTACTGCTCTAAATATTTATGAATGAGCTCAGTTGAACCATTTTATAGACTGTTGGCGATGCTTCATATTTTGTAAGCCCATCGTGTGTTTGTGGTCTCCTGTGAGAGTCATGTATCTCTAAAAAGTGAATACAAAGCTTAGGGAAAAAAAGGTCTGTTTTTAGCTTTGTGTCAATGCATTTTCCAGTAAATCCAAGAGGGTTTTTGAAGACTTTATTTAACTTAAAGAGGATGATTTGGGTTTCAGTGGACAGTAGAATTTTAATCCAAAAAGTAGCTAAAGCTGTCAAATCTAGCAGACTAAAAACTACAATATTTGCCTCAGTGATAGTAGTGGAGTAGAAGTATAAAGGAGGATAACAAGGAAATACTGAGTAAAAGTACAAATACAAGTCTTGATATTCCATCTATGCACATCAGCCTAGTACAGAAACATGTAAAATTGTGTGAAAATTTTAAAGTTGTGTCTCCGTTTCTATGTAATGTGCCCTTGGTCTCAGTTTAGTGTTATTTTTTTGTGTGCATTCTCACCATTTTTGGCTTTGCAGGAGCGGTTGTCTGGCTGCAGCAGGTAGCCCTCCACACAGCTGCAGGTGTAGGAGCCCTCAGTGTTTGTGCACGTCTGACTGCAGGTCCCGTATACACTGCACTCATTAAAATCTACCAGAAGAAAGGAATGATGCAGGTCAGTGATTAAACAAGGGGAGAAGTTGATTTACTGGAGACTTTTCATCTTGTCTGCGTAGTGTTGCATGTAAAATACAGACCGTGTGCAGAATGTCAGAGTAATCAGATGATAACTTTGGTTTGCCTTGACCACGCAACAATAAATCTGCAAAAGCACCCACTCACCTTTACACGTCCTTCCATCTGGAGCAACCTTGTAGCCATTGCCACAGTAGCACTTAGGCCCATCATGAGTCACAGCACAGTGAAACTGGCACTCAAGGGAGGCACAGGCTGGTGCTTGTTCTAAACCAGAGAAAAACAGACACACAGAAAGAACATTAAACACAGCTTCTAATTCTTCTCAGAGGCTTTATTTGAGGGCAGAAAATCCCGAATAACAACAGAGGACTAAATGAAGCCTGTTTATGTAATTGCTTTCTTGATCAGGTTTGTGTGCAGATCAGCTGTCTAATGTTTATCTTAATCCCTGGACAATCTTCACCGACCCATACCATCACATCCGATCACATCTCCCCTGGGAGATCCAGTAGGGTTGTGGGTGTATGTGCTCATGGGAGTAAGCGAGAGAAAGTGTGGGTTTGCACACGTGCGTGAGTGTATTCTGTGCATGTGACAGATGAGGTGATTTGAATGCACACGCGTTAGAGGGCCTCTTCTATCCCGCCCCCAGAGGGAACTCAAGGACACAGGCTTTTGGCAGGAAATGAAAGAGGGACACACACACACACACACACTCAGTGCCCTGCATCCCCTCATCATACTGCCTATAGTGTGCGTGCATGCACATGTGTATACATCGAAGCCAGAGCATAAATGGGGCATTGTGTCTGTCCGAGAAGTGATGAGACCCCCTTTGCATCTCGAATGAAACTTTGCTGACAGTGGCTTTTATGCGATATTACAAAAAAGTGACATTACAGTTTCTATAAGCTTTAAATCTCAATAAGATGGGGTTTTTATTACACTCTTGAGGTCAGGATTATAAAACATTTCATTATGTTCCACCAGGAACAAGCCTTTAATGCACAAAGGGTGGGTCTTGCCCCAGCATTAAATAAGCCAGTGTGTGAATGTACAAATCAACACAAGGAGGGAATAGAATATGTGCAGCTAGATATTCACCCAATCACCAGCCCTTTCTTATTTAAGAGGTGGAAATTTGTTTGTGATTAAAGATGCATCGTGACACAGTAACACAACTTAACCAGGAGTTTTCAGGTTGCACAAAAGTTTTAGCCTAATTATGTTGATTACTCTGACTAAGGTGGACACTAAAATTGTAAAAAAAAAAAAAAGTGCTATAATGTCATTCTCTTGCATTGAATTATAGCTACATGTGAGGTTAATGTTGCTTTTATATGTTGGGAGATACAAGGGAGAGGGAGAGCTCAGCAGCAAGTGACAGAAAAATGGAAGTAACATTTTGTAAGTGGATATTTGGGGACATTTTAGGTTTTATTTGAAGCATCAATCAGATAAAATGCAGACTGTAGAATACTTTGTTAATCATGCATTTGAACAATTGACCAAAGATTCATCATCAAATCCAACTTTGAGGACAGTGTTTCACATTTCTACTGAACTACACTATATTGTGTATTGTGTCGTTATCTCTATGTTGCATACATCCATTAATGGATGATGGATTTTTATGTAAAACAATTTGGCACTAATGCTGTAATTGCAGCTGTAGATATGTACAATACTCAAGGCTGCCTGTAACAGACAAAAATAGATATAGTATAGAGAGAAATAGCCATATGGTTAATTGATCATTTTTTCTCTGTCAGCAGCTTATTACAAGCTGTGATTATACTATAATTTAAAAGAGTCATTAAGCATCAGTTTACACTGTAAGGATATCAGAGGGGGACCGTCAAGGCCTTCTACGCCTTCAGAGAAGTCCTAGGAAATTTCAGGATTAAATTACATGAATATTAACTCAATAATTATTTTAAAATCTATTTAATTTTATTGAATACAAGTAATTTAATACTTTTTTTTTTGGTATACATTCTCAAGTTAAACCTACTGTCAACTTCACATCAGTAATGAAAGGGTTACTGTCCTGAAACCTGTTATCCAATCAGAATCATCAGTATCTGTGTAGACCCAGTAAGGACTGCATGCAGGACTGCATCAACACCAGGGAGTGTGTTTTGGTTTCAGAGTGACAGGCGAATTGACAAATCATGGTTTGATTTTGAGTGAGTGGGACAAAAAAATACGACCACAGGACTTCTGGAAGACTTTCTTTCAACAGCATTAACTCCACTGCACATGCTCAGCAGAGTTGAGAAGGAAGAAGAGAAAGATGGAAAAGGAGAGTAATGAGGCTATTTTACTAGCATTACCTTTTTCAAGGTGAAAATTTACTAAAAAACTTGAAATAATAAAAAAAAAATTGAAGGCCAACTCCAGAACTGGACTGGAAGGAAAAGGAAAATATGGAGGAAATGTGTTTGAAGACTGAAAATTATCTGTGGTATTATGGATGACGGACTGTAAATAAAAACAAAGGTGGACTGTTGGAGTTTGCTTTTTACAAGTGACAAGTCTTCCACCTGGTTTGACAGTGATGTCAACAGAAAGAGGACTTTTGGAGCTCAAGTTAAAAGACAAATGTTCTGATGCTATCTGTCGCTGGCACCCACTTCAGACCGATGGATGGACTTTGTCTTCAGGTAGGCCTGTTACAAAACAGACGATTATTACTCATACAGGGGGGTTATTATTACTACTGCTGGGGCATCCACTGTTTTGGTGACCGTCTTGTATTTGACATCAATATTGAATGAAATAATCATTGCACTGCATAACTGCACTGCGCATAATTATGTGCAGTCTGTCCTTCTTCATCCATTTATCCTGGTCTGGTCAAGTTATAACTGAATAACCCATCACTTCCACCAGGTCCTCCGTCCCCAGGTCAGCCAAGAGATTAATCCCTCCGGTACATCCAGGGCACACGGCGCATGGCAACACACAGCACAATTATTTGTGCAGTGTGATTATTAAAGTAACTCTTCACTGATACAGTAATTATTATTTTGCATATGTCAAATATGTTGGATTCCTCTTATCAGCCTTGTGTAACCTTTGGTGTATTGTGCATTTAAATGGGATTTTGGTTTGAATTTATGTGATCGGGTCAGTCTGTGTGTGTCATTGATGCACAGTGGTTTCATATCTGTTTTTTGACATTGGATGACTCATTGGTCTCCCTGTAACAGCAGTATTGATATTCCAGATGTTGGCTTTGGAGGAGGCTTATAGTTTATATTTGTACCTAAATGATCTCCAGTTTTGGTGAAGTTTATCTTGAGCTGGTTGTTTGTTGCAAAGAGTTGAGGATTACAGCTGTTGAGCACATTCAATTCATTGTGCTGTTGGGTGTTTTTTTGTTTTTTTGGGGGTGGAGGGGGGGGGTGTCACTGAGTATGCCTGAAGAAGTCCCACCCAAAAAGTCAACGCTTCATTACTGAAGGACTGCAAAAGCAAATGACACTAAAAAGTATTTAGACATGAGGAACAGCTTTATTGAAGTAGACTGCTGGTAATATAAGATATAAAATGTGATGTACAACACTGCGCAATAGTCTTAGGCCACCTCTAGGTTTGTCATTTCCGTAGGGTTGAAGTGAACATATATATCTATTTCTTAATCTCTTTTCATCAGATACAACAAGACAACACAGAAATTATGTTCACAGCCTTAAAAGTCACACAAAAAACCCAAATTAAAAGGGTTCTAAAGGTTCAATTTATTATTTAGTGTGATCCCTGACAAAAACCAGCATGCGCAATTGCAAACCATGCAAACCTGGTATAAAACATCCAAAAATTAAATCTCATATTATGTGGGGAAAAAAGGTTAAATACATGTTAAGTAAATACAATAAATACGTCTGTTCTTTCACTTTTGTTTTTACTGCTGTACATACTTTATATATATTCAGATTGTATCTTAAGACTGAGAAATGCATATGTGTGGTCATTAGAACTTCACTAAACCAACAAACCTAATGTTGACTTTTGCAAAACAGTACTGTATGTGGTAATTATACATGATTTATGTTTGAGTTTTATTATTTTAGTGTGTTTCCGTGCGAGTTCATTTTTTTTTTTTTTTTTTTTTAAAGAAGCCTGTCTGAATCCCTATTACTGATAAAAGAAAAAAAAAACTTTATTTACATATGTCACGAGTCACTCTCAGCACGTGGGCATCTAACAACCAGATGAAGCCCCACCTGACCCTCAGCTGCACTCGAATTAATAAGTGACACTTTAGAGTCAACAGCGAGGTTAGTTAGTCTATTTATTGCACATAATTTGTTGTAGGCATTAATTTGTCCTTATAATAAAGTTGATAAATTCTCTGATCCAGTGCAACAAGCCTTCCATTCAGCAACTTCCACTATTACCAAGTTAATAAAGTAAAACTTATTTTGTTGGGTTTTTTTTACAATCTAAAACTTTAAAAACTCACTGACCTTGTGGAGTTCAAAAGTATTCAATGTATAAAGCAAAGAATAACTTATTGCCCGGTAATATTAGAGAAATGTTTTGTGAAAGAGAGATAGGTTATGACTAAAGGGGAAAGTTAAATTTAAAGATTTATAAAGTGTGCACTTTGTTTAAGACGATTCTGTACTATTATCTGTGGCATAAAACTGTGGAATAAATTGTATGTGGAGATAAAACAAATATCAAACTTAATTTTGTTTCAAAAAAGACCAAGAATTGATTGTTTCAAGTTACACTATCTAATAATGATTATGAGGACCGTTTATTTATGTATAATGTTGTTGTTTTGAACATTGTTCAACTGTTGATGCCTGTACTGCCATAATAATAATGTTGTGCATAATTCAAGGATTATATTTATTAGTTGTAGACTATATGCTAAAGTAAGAAAAGCTTATTGTTTGATTTATGAATTGTTACTGATAAAGATGTAGAGGTATTTGAGGGGTAGGAGTAAATAAGTTTATACCTCTTCCTACTCCTTTTCAACCAAATTTAGAATTGTTTGTAGTTGAGGCCAGATTCTGTTCATTTAAATTTTGGTTTGTTTTACTATATTTTGTTTCTGTGCATGTTCAAAATAAATAAATAAATAAACTTTTGCATAATGCACCTGCTACATCCACACATCTACAGAGCTTAACGTTTATTCTATATAAACAGCCTAATCAAAACAGACAGAAGATACAATTTAACATCTGAAAATAGTGGATAATCATGGGTACACATCACACATATAGTAACTGATAGTATGGCTGTAAAGAGCGGAGCTTCGACCAGTGAAGGGTCCTTATTATATAAAGCCTGTGGCACTCCTGGTCACAATGACCCTTTTGTTGTGGCTTCAGTGAAAGGAAGAGTCCCCTAGCAAACACCGTGGCCCATATCAAATCCATTCACCAAGCCTCAGTGAGAGACCACAGGCAACTAAACACCCATTTAGTTGCCCATGGTCATTTTGTACACGTTTGACTGAGCTTGTTGCTCCCATAATACAGATAAAATTCAAGGTGCAATAGTTTTGTTTCATTTGTTTAATTGAGTGCTGTAATGTGTAATGAGAATATGTTATCATTTGGAGGGTAACACAAAGGAAACATTGTTTTTGGGCTGTGCCGATTCTAAAAACACTGTCTTAAGTAAAATTTGACAGTTTCCGGAGTCTGACTCTGCAGATCCTTGAGATGTTGTAAACTCACATAGCCTTTCTAGTTGTACGAAAGCAGGAATAGGAGAGAAAGGCAGAAAAGTGAAGATGATGTGTAAATGTGTAGAAAATCCCATAAAGACTAAAGACAGGAGAAGAAGAAATGTAAACCAAAAAGAAGAGGGGAAGAGCAGAGGATGGTGAGGCAAACAGAAGTGGAAACAAATGCGTGAAAGGATTAAGGGAAGAGAGTGGTTCGAAAGCTTCAGCGCCAAGCAAACAAGTGACAGCAGCATGTCAGACGTTTGACCAAGGGGTTAATGAACAGAACAAACAAATCACACAGCGACACAGTGAAGGCCTTCAGTCCTAAATAAGCATGGCCAAGCCACTGATCCTGTTACTGCATGGACGGAAACCCTTCATTTCACTAATCTATAGCTCTGGCAGAGAGGTAGAACTGAGAGTATGCAACACTAGAGTCCATTATAAGACATGATACTTTTATAAACTGTGACTAATGATTACATGTCAAAAAGTGTGAATACAGTTGAACAGGAGCTATAACTTAGACCACAGAAGCCTCAACAAAATGCAGTTGCAGAAAAAATTATTTTCTTCAATTTCTTGTTGATTTTAATGCCAGGTACAACTAAAAGTGCATGTGTTTGGACAAATATAATGATAACCAAAATAGCTCATAGGAATTTAATTTTCAGAGCTGATACCTACCAATTATCAAGAAAATCAGTGAAAATTGAGTGTTTTTTGGCATTCCATGTTTTCTTTTAGGTCTGTTTTAGTCACATGACACACACAGGATTTAGTATTTGATACCATAACCATTGTTTTTGATGCCTTTTGATGGTCTAATAGTTTTTTCCGTGACTATGTCTGCCATTCTGGAACAGGGTCAGTCTGGACTCATCAAACCACATGACTCTTTTCTATTGCTCTTTTCTATTTTCTATTGCTCCGTACTTCAATCTTTATGCTCTCTATCAAACTGATGGTTGTTTAAGAAATGAGAAGCTACTCACTGCAGTTATAGTTAAAGAACTTGTTACAGATGAAACTTATTAAACACTGAAGTTATTAACCAGTAGTTAATTAATTGTAAGTTCTTACATCAATATCTATGGCATTGTACTGACAAAAACAGTGCTTTTAGACATTCCATGTTTTCTTTTCTG
>JAPTGZ010000026.1:21911170-21921220 GCA_029814645.1 Fowleria isostigma | reverse complement strand
AATATCTATGGCATTGTACTGACAAAAACAGTGCTTTTAGACATTCCATGTTTTCTTTTCTGTCTGTTTTACACACATGATACACACAGGACTTAGTACTTGATTGCATTTGTTTTTTTGATGGTCTAATAATTTATTCTGCAACTGCACAGGAGTCATGTAATGATAGTGACAACATGAGGTCCAGATGACTTCTTCACTGTGTGGTTCAGGACATGATCGTGTGTGGGTGTACTTTTAAGCTACATATAAGTGAAGGTGTTATCAATAAACAAAAACAAACACACAAAAAAAGACACAGGATATTAGCATTAAAAATCAGAAAGATGACAGTGTTCCAGTCTTTTTTTTTGGGTTGTAAGAAATTATATTTTTCTCCAAAATCCAATTCTGTGACTGGCAGGAAACACCGTTAACAGGTTGACTGAAACAAAAAGCAGGTGTTGTTGAGGTCATAGCTGTGGTTACATAACAAACCTGTCACAGCCAAGTAATTTCAGAAATCACACCTTATAAAATAATAAACTCATTAATCCATCAACATGGAAGATTCCAGGACCACTAAAAATTTTATAAAGGCATTATGCGCTCATGATAAAGAACTTCACTCTCCAGTTTGAACAGATAAATGGCAATAAATTAAACCAATATTGTCAAATAAAACCGGCCTTTCCACTTAGTGACATTTCAGAGAAGTCATTCCTCGGACATTCCTACCTTTGTGCTCTCACTGTCTAGGGACAAGTCTACACATGTCCACGTCCTCTGCCTGGAACTGACAGGAGCCTACCGTTTTCCCATCAGGTTCAATCATACTATCTAATCCTTTGTCTTTTGTTGATATTTAAGTACATTATATGGACTTTAATGCTGTATGTAATGCTATATTCCTACCGATGAATCACGCTTTTCATTATTTATACATTATATAATCCAGAAAATGTCCCTTTACATTATTAGTCAGATGCTTTAAATCATGTTTCTATTATGTAAGGTTCATTTGTGTCTGTACACTTACTGTCATTACAGTTTCTCTTAAAGTCCCAGGGATACATTCACCTTTCATACTAACTGAAAGGCTTAGTTGGAATATCTGTTTCATTATCAGATGCTCCATAAAACACAAAATCAACCACTACCTCAGACAAGTAAGCCCTCTCATTTGGTTAAATTGGTCGTGAAATAGCAAATTAGACCACAAGGAAATACTGATATGCATATACACGTTTGTGGGTATGTATGGAAGAAGTGCAGGCAGCAGGGACCAACAATTGTGGGCAGTTGTTTGCTCGTTGCATAGTCAAAGAGGGCAAAGTAACCATAGACAAACACAACCTGGCCAACAGCTTGAGTAACAAACACATGTTAGCTAAACAGTGGCGGCGTGCTGCCCTGGATGACACAATCTTTCTCAAACACAAATGTTGAAATAAAACACACACAGCGCACACATGGTGGTGCAAAGTATTGCAAAGCAGTGAATCTGAAGGAAAGAAATAAACGGACCGTCTCAGCTCCTGAGCTCATTATTAGTTTAGAAACACTTGACAGTTTATACCAGTACAGTATGTGCAGCAATGGTTAAAGAAGACAAAGACAAGCAATAAAACAGGTCTTATCATGTAGGATAACGTAACTACTGGCAATAAACTCATTTAGGTCAAGACTCGCTCGTTAGTAAGGATGAAAATGTGGTCTTTCTATAAGCAGCCTATGACTGACTCTCTTTCCACAGTTAGTGGGACATGAAAGACAATGAGAGCCCTCTGCATGCATAAACAATAGCATGAGGCCGGTGCAATAATCAGTGAACCTTTGAAAGAAAGGGAAAGCTCTCAGGAATACTGCCACGACCCCATTTTCTCTTCTCTATCAATCAGTCACTTCTGAAGGAGGCAGGTCTAAGGCCTCGCCCCCCTAGAGAGGCCCCTTCACCCACAAAATGACAGAGAAAGGACAAAGGCCTGCAGATCAATGAATAGACACAACTTTCACCCCAACAACAGAAAAACAGCATCAACTGCAACTTGTCTATAAAGGCTGCATGTCGCTAAACAGGTCTTTAAAGTATAAGCTCCGCAGCGGCTCCGTGTGATCAAATGTGACGCAAGACAGACATGACACGACACGACAAAAATCTGCAATGGGAGATATCACTGTTCATGACAGTGATGATATGACTAACCACTCAGTCGCCACTGAGCTGACATCAGGTAATGATAGGGACGCTGAAGGCTAGGAGTCAACAGTCTGAATGTATGAGCCATGCGTCCTCGACTGTATCAGATCCATTTAATGAAGGCCTGCACATCAGGTCAGGGCACATGGAAATAAAACAATGATCCTTATTTATCTCAGTTGAGGATTTTTTGAAACATATTTATCATAAAACCCATTCAAACTCTAATGTCCTTGTCTAATGTCATTGTCATGAAGATGTGCATGTGGCACAGCATTACATAATAATGGTGCACTAAGTACGTAATAATGCAATAAATTCTCACCTCAAATAATAATGCTGCATTTTGGAATAAAATTATTGAACACGTATTGTAATAAACTTTGCAGCATTTTGTAAAAAATTTATTACGTATATTGTGTCTCCTAAATTTCAGAGCACCAATAATACTTAACTATTAAAGCTTTTGTCCATTATAATGAATACAGTTACATTTGATTTTAAACACCCTAGTAGTTTTTTAAACTGAATTTTAAGCTGGAATGCTTAATGTTGTTCTACTGGTATGATAGTCTTTCCAATTACAGCATCAATTTCAATGGTCTTTCAATGAAGTATTACATAATGCACCAAATTATTATTTTTTTTTATTTAAAAAATGCTACACTTCCATTTTATAACTACTGCAACATGTAATAAGTTATTACAAAATGCATACAAGAATTTTACTACAAAGTGTGGCATGTTATCACAAAATGCTCCATTATTACATAATGAGGTGTGAAATTTTTACATGTTGCATCATAAGTACATAATGCGGCTCTACAGGTCAAAGAGTCTTCTCATCATCAATGGAAGTACAGTCACATTTTATTCTAGTTTTTCCTGCTAAGTTCTAACTTTAATTAACTTTTTATTTAACAGCTGTCACCTGAAAAAATGTCTTCTCTGGATGTTCATGAGAATTTATTCGATCACCAATGAGAGCATGAAACATTGAGCATGTTCTGCAGTGATACAAGATTCGATATTGTACCTGAAACATGGCCTCATGTTGGTAGTATCAGCACCAACCCTAGTATCTCCTAAACAAACCATACCACACACTATGAAAATGTTGAGGAAATTTATTTCAGCTAGATAAAATTCCTGAATGACCTACCTTTTTAAGCACTCTTGTCAACAACTTTGGCAGAATTACTTGGACATACTGACTGACAAAGTGTGCTTTCAGGCATCAGCAGCCAGGTATACTTACACAACCCAGCAGTTTGTGCAAGAAAACACTGGGATGCTTGTGAAAGGCCAGACCTTTCCCTTTTCCGTGAAAAGGTGGGGGCTCACAAACAGCAATGCCAAAAGTTCTGGACACACTACGGGTGTGTTTATGTGTGGGGTAAAGGGTGTGTTTGGGTGGGTATTAGCAGGAATGTGAGTGTATGTTTGTGCGTACATGTGAATGCAGGCGTGCAGTCTGAGCATGTTACCATGGAGGTGTGGGTTGACCACTGTCCTACTGAGGACAGCTGGACATGTTCACTCAGGGACACGCTGTGCTCATTATGGCGGATGACATCATCACCGTGTTGTGTAAATGCATGTCTAGCAGCGATGACCAATGTGTGGGATGCTAACACTGTCACCCACGCCATACAACTGCCCACTTTATCAGGCCAACAGTCGTGCACTAACCTATCACTTTAACCAATCTGACTCATTTGCTGGAAATTACAAACCAGTAGTGCTTCTGTATGTCATACAATCATTTTGTTATGCATTTATACTGGCTGGTCTTCAGAAAACTAACAGGCCTTCACAATATAAGAAAAATATCAGTGAGAAGTGGTACACAGCATCACATAAATGATATTTGTCTTTCAATAAACAAATACTGAAGGGTGCCAAGTTAACCCATGAAGACCCACACAGTCACTGGCGACCAAAACCATCCACTGATCTAAAATGTTTAATACCTGTTCATCCACTAATCCTATCAATACATGTAAATGATTGGTGTAAAATGGAGTTTGTCATCTTTTCATGGTCATCAGATATGACCCATTTGAATGTTCAGAGGCTCCGTAGTGAACGTGGAAACATTTATCTTCTACAACACTGATACACCAGTAAAACCCATGAAGTTGGATCAATGACAGTTCATGGAGATGTTTTATTTTTTACATTATGTTATTGATATCTTTCACGTTTGTTTCAGTTTTCTGTGTTACTGATCTAATAACTTTTGAATTTACTCTGACCTTTTATAAACACCTACATAATCAGTAAATTAAATATTGGAAACATGATTTCACTAATAAATGGTGATAAATCACTTCAGAAAGGTTAAATCTAAAGAAAAATTATTTTGGGCACAGTCACAAAAGTAGCACTGGGTCTTTATGGGTTCACACAACTAATTCTAAATATTTATGCTGTAATAGGATGACAAATAAAACCAGGAGGTAAAACATACAAAATCCACACACCAGCATGTGGGTTTAATTCAGTCACGATGTTTTGACAGAGTTTCCATTTCCATAAAAGGGTTCACGTCCTTTCTCCTAACTTGGCAGAAGGATTGACAACACTGTGTGGATGGATGAAAGTAGAGTAAAAATGTCTACATAAAATAATAATAGGTAAATCATTCTCGTCATTTGCTGTTTTTTCCTGCTTGTTTTTACCTCCCTCAAATGAGATTTATGTTACAGGATCTTGCAAGAGTTTTTTTGTGGATCTACAGAAAGACCTCAAACAAAGTCCTTTTCCTCCTGATCTCTGTGTCTATGAAATGTCATTTTTATGTCAGAATGTTAAGTCAATATGTGGCTCATGAAAACCTGGTCTAATATCTACTTTGGTGGCCCTGGAGTGAAAGATTCAGCCAAAATCTGTGAATCACATTAACTTCTCCTATTGGAATGAATGAGACAGGATCTGCTGATAGTCTCCTAAAGGGGCGGGGCAGTGGAGAAACCCATGTGACACCGATACAGGAAATGTAAAGTAGAGTGTAAAAAGTAGTTTCCTTGAATCATCTTTGGTTTTTAGCATTATTGGTTCTTCAACCCTCGACAAAAACATACACGTAGAAGTCAACTGAAAATGCACAGCCAAAACAAAAACAACCATATGAAGAACATTTCATTTTAATAACAAAAATTGTAATAATATTTTGAGCAAGCCCTCACTTTATCATTTTTTCTGCTTTTTGCTTTTCACTTTTTTACAATGTGCTCATCACACATGTTCATATAATATTAATCAAAATGTGACCTGTTGGTCAGGACTAAAATTTTGTCGATGCAAGTTCCTACGATATAGTTGTTTCACCCCTTTTCTTTTTTTTTTCTTTTTTTTTTAAATATTATTTTTTTACCACTACCCACACCAGCAGGAAGTGATGTCATTTTACTTGTGGTTTGAAAAAATTGTGTGCATTTGTGCATACATTTATGCATTTAGAAAAATATGCATAATTTTTTTCCATTTACTTTTATGGTTTATTGCATCTCATAGCAATTTGTTTAGTTAATATGGACTTATTACAAAAATGTATTGCAGATTGAGGTTATGCGGTTATATTGATGTATAGCAAATTAAAATACTCCAAAAATGGCCCAACTGCATGTAAAAATATATGTACGGTCTGCTCTGGCAGACTGTAGGTCATTAAGTGTTAAGAAAAAACAAAAGAAACTAAATCATTTCCACACCAAAAAATATGTATATAATAATACAATAATAATAATATTCTAGAATAAGACACACTGTACCAACAAATTAATATCACTGAAATTTAGGACAGCATGAGTCATTAGAGTCAATGGTTAATAATTTCAAATTAGCAGAAGAGATAAGGCAATCAGAGATTACAGGTGTTGTTTGCTAGACCAAACCTTGATCAAGGACTTTGGTCCAATGAAACTTTTGCCTCGACTGTCAATATTTGGCTAAAGGATTTCATAATAAGAAAAGCAACAATGATACTAAATAGCAGAGCAAGTCCCTATTTTGACGAGACTGGGCACAAAGCTGTGTACAGTAGACATTACAAGCATCTATCAACAGAAGTCTATAAAGAAATAAACATGCAACGCTTCACACAGTTACTGAACACAATCCTCTGCGGGCAGCAAGTGCATTTGTTCCTTTGTCTCCTGCAACAAAGACAGACACTATGGACCCAATATGTTCCATCTCTTATTATTGTATTGTCTCTAATTAATAGTGGAGGATTTGATGGGATTTTTCTCCAGCTGCATAAGGGCTGAATGCTCATCATTCCCACAGGGATGAGGGAAACAGCCTCATAGCTGAGCTGATTGATAAATTAATGACTTTTTTCCCCCAGAAAGATGAATTCCATTGTAAGAGCACAAGCCTAAGCAGGGCAGCTCATTAAAGGGCCTAATAGAAGAGATTATTGGATAGAGATTATAGTTTTGGGTAAGAAGACAAGAAGATGGCAGTTGTTGTAGGTCATTCTGTAGCCACAACAAAGGCCAACGCTCTTGTCTCTGTGCGACAGAGGAGATAGAGAAAATGACGATGCTATCTACACCCAGTGTTTTGGAGAAAGTGAATGCTTGCAGATGCATGCAAATGCCTTCATGTGTTTATTACCTCGGCAGTGAGGCCCCTCATCCCAGCCATCGGAGCAGTCAGGGACCCCGTCACACAACTTGCTCATATGGATGCAAACATCCGGGTCCAGGCAGCCGTGTTCGTTGACAGGACACTGGTTGACCCGGTTGTGTGAGCCTGGAAAATAATCAAACACAGAATTACAAAGAGTCCAACTGCATAAGCAATGGGAACTTATAAAACAGTCAGATATTATGGGATAAATGAATGATTCATTATGAAAATAAGCACCAGGACCTGCGTCCATCCTGTCGAGGTGTCTGTTTTCATTATACCTTTCATTGTATCTTTAGATTAATGACACTTTTCTTTTTTTATTTTTTATAATTATCATCATCAGAAGTAGAAGAGCTTCCCTCTTCTCACTTTTTCCCTTTCGCTTTTTTTTTATTTTCAAGAGTCACGCTTTGACTATAAGCCTAGATTTATGAGTAAGAATAAGAATAAGAATAAAATTTTAATTAAAAACAAAATTCAAATTTAAATTTAAATTAAGAATGTGATGAATCTCTATAAATGGATGATCACTAGGAACACATGTGACCACTAGGGGTATAATGGTACAGAAAAAAGTTTGGTTTGATGTGTTTTCACAACAGTGAAGGAGACCAGTGAAGGGCAGAGGGGGTATAGGGAGGCTGTGCTCCGTAACTATCAAAAACCGAAAGTGAAACTTAACATGCTTCGAATATCAGACCCGACTTCTGTGCCTCTGTTATACTATCTGTTATCATGTTTATCCCGCCCCCTTATTGGCGCCCCAGCTTCAGAATACAGTATTTTTGGGTTTTTTTGCAGTAGCACTGAGAATTCAGCTGCACTGTGGCACCTCCGCAGATTGGGTTCTGCTTGTGGCCACCCTGCTTCCCGAGGTTTTGCGTTCTTCACATATGCTCCTTGTATTCATTCGATACATCTCTTTATTGTATCGAAGGCACCAAACCAAAACAGTTCAGTGCAAACTGGTGCAGCGTTACACCCCTAATGACCACGACCTCAGAATACTGAATATGAACTAAGTGGTTAAACGTATTTGTCTTCATGTATGATTAAACTGCGTGGCGTGTTTTGAGTCCATGTATGTTTTCTCCTCTGGCAAGTCCTGTGTCAAAATCAAAAGGAAACACTGTCAACACATGCCGCCACAGTTCGAGTTGGATATTTTCCTCCAAATATCCTTCCTTGTTCTCTATTCTCTCCCACTGCTTTGGGAATGTGCCTTATTTGTGTTTTCTAGAGACTGTTCAACACACAGCGTGTGTGTGCGGGAGGACAGATAAACCCTAGTATTTGGCTAAAAAATTATTTAAGAGCTTCACTTTCTATTCTGTGAGTGTCAGTACAGTCAGGGGCATTTCCATCAGCATTGACGATAGCATTAGAAAGGTGAACAAGTAACAATGACATGAAAGGCAAGAGCAGCTTGCAGTTTCTCTTTTGCTGTTAATAAGAATATGTTACGTTCAGTATAAAAAGGTCTGTTTTACATATATTGCCAATTACATTTATGTGTTCATCTTGTTTTGCCAAAGCAACATGAAAAATAGACAGTACAAATTTCTTCATGTATACATATATATATATGTATATATGCGTGTATATAGAGGTCAGATCAGCATAAACACCCCCCACTATTCAATGGTGAAGAAAATCCAGCCACTACTATGTTGGGAAATACTGTGTACTTCAGGAACATTAATGGATCTGTTGGAATGTAGCTTTTCCACATATGAAAAACTGAACGATCCCCCGTTGTGAGCAATGGAGAGCAAAATATTATTCACATGCAGGATTTCTGTACAGATGTGGTTACAGTGCAGGACTTCAGTACCTAATGCAGAGCAAAAGAGCATACTGAAAAACAACCTGCAAAAGTGATCACTGGACACAGACTGGCAGGGAGATGTTGTTAAAAGTGGCACAAGGAGAGATTAAGGATTGATCATATATCAAACTTAACAGGTAAAAGGACAGAACGTGATTGACTCTTGTCCAGAAAATTCTGTACCAGCGTCAGATTAAAACAGTCTCATTCCCTTAGTGTCTCTTCTCTATCTCTCCTTTCAGCCCACACTGCAGAGCAAACAGTTTGCTTTGGCTGTTTTTTGTTCTTCTTCTTCCTCCTCCTCCTCCTCCTCCTCCTCCAACCTCCCTCTCTCCTTTTCTCTCTCTAACATCTGCTGACCCATTTTAGGAAAACACTAGAAGCAGAGAAAATAAAAGTTCACCTCCTTCACGGGAAACGATATGAAGAGTTCTGCGGGTTATGCGCGGCGCTGGGAGAGGCTTTAAGAGGAAAGTATCTGAAAGTGTGTGAACCGAACTGCAAGTGACTATGAGGCTGAATATTAAACAGCAAAAATGCATTTAACCCAGCCTTTATTTCTGCGTCATTTTTCAGTAATCGAGCAAAGATGTGTTTGTATATACAAGCTATACTATTAATTATGAATGGCTTGTATTAAAAATTCAAGGAGAAATATGACATCTTAGAGGACAGTGAAACATATTTATATCTTTGGCTGAAGTATAAATGTATATTTTCCAACTCTGCAAACCATTTTATGAAACAAACTGTGGATATGCATAAAAATAACATATGTGGGAGTACTTTTTCCTGTGTGTTCGGCATTCCCTGAGGAAAACCACCAGCATTCCCTCCAAGTCCCCTTTATCCATCAAGGAGATTAGTAAATCACACACAGAATAAAACGTAACACAAATTACAGGCACACAAGTGCTTTAAAGCGACAAAAGCTTCCATAATGATCCCACCGCAGCAGCTGTGTGGAAATTGTGCCACATTTGAACAGTGAATTAGCTTCTAATACATCTGGCTTAGGGAGAAGTCTCCCATCAGGGGGATGCTAGCACATTAGCAGCCCTCCTACAGCCTGGGCCTCTAAGTCAGCCTGATTTACATTCAATAAACTGCCAACCCGGGGATTTCTACATAAACTGCAGAACCAGGAATACATAGCCATGCGCACTGGAAATGAAACTCTGCCAAAAATTTAGCATTTGTCAACAGTTTCCTCTGAGTGAAAAAGACAAGTTATACTCAAAGTCACCTGAATGATACCCACTGGACAAAGCACCGACACATACACACATTAAAGGTAGGGTAGGAGATATTTTCCTGGAGTATCCCCTTCACACTCTGATTGCAACAATTCAATTCATAGGTGGTTTTCTTTTTGTCAGACAAGTGAATTAGAGGAGAT
>JAPTGZ010000026.1:21894307-21906004 GCA_029814645.1 Fowleria isostigma | reverse complement strand
ATTAGAACTTTTTTTTAAACATTTCACTTTATTACATTATTGCTTTATTACATTTAAAATGGCCAAAATTATTAAGTTACTGGCAGGTGTTACATTACTGGCCATTATTACATTATCGGTTGCTACAAAGTTTCAAGAAATGTGTTTCAGAAATTGAAAAAAACTGCAAAATGTTTTTTCCTGCTTTAATAGGTGGTATATGAGGGCCAAGAGCTGAACCACACCTTTGGCTTATGTCAATTCAAACAAATCCTTTTCTGGAATGAATACCATGGTGGCAGCATTTATACACTGGACCAGGCCACAAAGACGGTCATTTTACTACGCAACAATTGTGATGTACATGTGTGCAAGTCACATCACAGGTCCTGCAAAGTAGGAGGCAAATGAACTCTAATTTCAAACACTGCACACAGAGATCCCCCAATCACAATTGTTCTTAATCAGTTTGCAAAGCAGACCACACACCTACACATGGAGTGAGTCACTGGTAACAACATTGAAAAATAAGCAAGCAACAAGAGAAAATCACCAAAAACAAAGACTAAAGGCCAAAAAGAAAAGCAACGTCAATTATCTGGAATTATTTAAGCTACTAGAAGGATGATGTTGAATCGTGTGTTCTGTTTCAACAGAGCCTTGCACCTATTGCCACAATGAGAAGTAACACAACTAATTTATTTGACGTCAACACCTTCTCATATTGCAATATATGTCACAGATTTTTTTAAAAATTGCAATGTTAGTTTTTCCCAATATCGTGCAGCCCTATTCAGCACTATAAGCAACACGACCACAACATGAAAGACGGCCTCTCCCAGTATGTGTTTCCCTCCAACAGCTCAACCTCTGGACCCCACTGCCCCCCACCCTTCAGCTGTTGTAGTTATGCAATGACCTTACATTTGGATCCCCTGTCGATCTTTTGTCCGTTGCATAAAAGCCTGCCTTTATTCTTGCTTTTCGGGTTCCATGGCAGCCCCTCACTGACTCCCATAAAGTCTGCTGTCAGCTCGAATGAATATGTTGTGCTTGGTGACAGACAGTCCTGCCCACTGACTGTCTCCCCCACTCATAAGTCACACTTTACAGTAGCATGCACAACAGCACACGACTATAGCAAACAAAACAGTGAGGACATCAGCACTACAGCGTACCATACACAGTGCACAGTATAATGCACAATATAGAACATTGTGGTTTCACTAGTTTCACATAGCCTGATCATCTCACTTTGTTGAAGAATGTTCTGAATCAGCTTACTCTACAATAAGAAGAAAACTCTCTGGCTTGTATTTCTTTAACTGCTCCTTATCTGATATCTAGGAGTGAGGGTACAAGATATCATCTACACTGAAGAGGAAGTCTGCAACCCGCTGCCTCTGTAGATACAAAAAGCTCATACAAACAGGTAATGAAGACAAATTGATTCTTATTTTCAGGTGATTATACACTAGTGAAGTCATAATTATAAATATTATATTCCAGTTCTGCATTTAGATTCTCCTAAATTCTTGCAAATCTTCTACACTGGACATCTAAACCAATCATAATCATTGTAGGTCGGTGAAGAAAATGTGCCTTTGCATAGAGTGTTGGAAGAATTAATATTGGTGGAAAATTCACACAGTGGAGGTGAACACCAGCAATAAAATGATGAAATCCCCACAAAGAATAAAACAGGCCTCTCAGCATGCACCTGCTTTGAAGACACTGGTATACAGCTAAGACAGGAAATAGCCAACTGACGGCAGTCTCATTCAACCAGATGACTTCCTGTAAGTCAGTCTATAGTCTTACCAACAAAAGGTCTAATGTTCTGCATGTTCTCTGTTACATAAGAGCTCTTTAAAAACTAAAAATAAGAAATAAAAAAACAGAACAGGTTGTTTTCCTGGTTTCTGCAAGTGTCACCAAGTTGAATTTAAGGATATTTTTTCTTTATTTATAGAACTTTTCAACATTTAGCAAATATAGCACTTATAAATTCAAGTAATGTGTTCATAATATAAAGACTGACACCAGGCATGATAAACAAACAAAACCAAAAAAAAAAAAAAAGAGAAAAAAAAGTATAACAAGATAGTCAAAACAGTGCATTGTGGTATATTTAAGTTAAAAAATAAATAAATAACCAGGTCAATCACAATGTAAACAACAGAAAAGTATTTACAGTTTCAGGTCAGGCAACATATTCATATAGCGGAAAAGAGGCTCCCATATTTTGTTAAATTTGTTAACAGTCATTTAGGGTGCACTGGATTTTTTCTAACTTTATATTAAGCATGATGTCGTAAGGATTTATTATTACTTCTTTGAGACCTTCATCAATCCAATTTAAGGTCTATTCCAGGGGTAGGAAACCCCGGTCCTCGAGAGCTGGTATCCTGCATGTTTTAGATATTTCCCTCTTCCACACACCTGGAAGACATTCCATCATTATCAGGCTTCTGCAGAGCTGGATGATGAGCTGATCATTAATTGAACCAGGTGTGTGGGAGAAGAAACTATCTAAAACATGCAGGATATCAGGATTCCCTACCCCTGGTTTATTCCATGTCCACTGAAGGTATATCACATCTGAAGCATCACTGGACTTTGGTGATTCTCCAGATACATAAAGAGAAGAATATTAGAAGAACGTGCTCGTGTTTTTTAAAATTATTTATTTATTTATCTCCTGACTTCCCATGTTCCTCTAAGGAGTCTATACCTAAAGTTCTTCAAATTTGTTATTTTCACCTGGCTTCAGTTTTTAAGGCCTGTCAGAAAGGTATCCAGAACATTTAAAGCCTAAAATATTCCTGGATTTAAAAAAAAAATAAAATAAATTTTAAAGAGCAAAACTGCTTTTATACTTTGGTAGAGGGATAATTACTGATGATATTTATTTATTCATTAATTCTTTCTTGACCAGGGAAATAACAATCTATTAAAATAGGGTTTATTTAAACAATTCTAAACAGTTAATGATATAAATAAATACTCAAAACCATTTTTTTTTAAAAACACTCCACTAGAAATGGTATAATTAGCTAGTTTGAGTAAAACAAAAAAGAGTTTGCATGATTGTGAGAAATATGAATGGATTACTCTGCAGATTTGTTTATAAATTTACTTTGAATGAATTTCAGCAGCACAATTAAAACCACTGCCGCATAACATTTTCCATAAAAATCATAGTAATATATTGTAACTGACATCAATTAAAGCACACCACAGCTGTTACATAAGAGCTCCTTTAAAAAAAACCACAGGACAGTTTGTTTGTGGGGTTTCTCAAAGCATCACCAAGTTGAATTTAAGGATTTTTAATACTTCTTTTAGATGTTTATGAATCCAATGTAAGGTCTATTCCATGTCCATTTGAGCACCACTGGACCTTGATGATACTCCAGATGTAAATAGAATATTGGTTGACAAAAGAACATGTTGGTGTTTATTTGTGGTTTTATTTCTTATCATCCCACATTTTTCTAAAGCAGTGGTTCTCAACCTTTTCTGAACAAATGCCCCTTTATGTCATGACAAGTCCTGTAGTTCCCCCCCCAAAAAAGTGTGCTATAATGTGGCAATATAGGGCTCTGTAGGTAACAGCCCTCTTACCTCATCATTATTTCCTTGTTACATCCACCCCCCAAAACAAGTTATCAAGGGGGGTCTGATGGAGTGCGACAGATGTTGCCACCAAAGACCATGGGGAGGCTCGCTCAATAAGGCCTGTGACGTACCTTATTGCAGAGAAGTGTGTTGTGGGTGTGGGGGGCACAAAAATTTGCTAATAGACATAACGTGCCACTTGATATTGATAGTTATACAAACTAACGCCCCCATTTCCACCCCCCCATCCAAAACACCTCCAAACAGTGGTCCAACACCCTGTACCATCCTGTTGAGAAACACTGCACTAACTGTCTATACCTGGAGTTCCTAGTGTGTACAGTTTCTTACTCACAGGGCTTCAAATTTGTTATTTTCAACCAGCTTTACCACAGCACTAAATCAGAATTTAAGATCTGCAAAAAAATTTATCCAGTATACTTAAAGCCTACAACATTACTGGATTTTAAGTAAACCTGGTTTTACACTTTGGTGGAGTTTTAATTAGTGATGATTTTATTTATTTTTTCTTTCTTGACCAGATATATAAATCTATTACAATTTGTTTTTTCTAAACAGTTCAGTAATGTAAGTGTAATGCTTCTGATTCACACAGTAACCCCTCTAGCTTCACAAAAAAACCCTAGTGTCACTGTATAAATTGCAGCTCAAAACATCTCCACAAACCAACATGCCACTAGACAGTAGGAAAAACAAACCGAGCTCCTATCTACACGCTGGGATGACCGAAAGGAAAGACTGGAGATGAGATATCCAGAAGAGAGGAAAGAGACAACTTGAGTCTATCTTCTCTGACTGATTTGAGGGTGAGAGGAAAAAAAAAGGGGGGGATACAAGCAAGAATGACAGAGGGAGAGAAGGAGACAGGGTGTGGAGGAGACAGCAGAGAAAGGGAAGTGGTGCCTGTGTGGCGTGAGAAAGCCCTGTGTTCTCTGTCTGTTGATAGGCTGGTGAGGCTGAGGAGGGCTCAGGGCCACAGACCAGGGGGATTTACAGGGCTTTGCTCCTTCCTCTGTGGAAGCAGTGTGTCAACCACTGCCACTACAGATCCTCCTGCCCCTGTGCGGTGCCCCCTGCGTGCACAGCTACATGATTCTGAATATAAGCTATGAAAGGATCCCTCAAACTCTACTGTAAAAGGCTGTTTCTATAGAAAAAGGATCAGAGCAGTATAAAAGCTGTTTCCATTTTCCTCCTCGGCCTAAATGCTAATCTGCTCATTTTCTCCTATACAAAGCCCTTTTCTGTAGGATCATCCCTTCTCTCCTTCACTCTATGCCTTCATGCCATCCCACCACCTCTGCAGTCAGCTCTTCCTGGTTGTCTTGGAGAGGCTGCTGAGGCATGACAGTCAGGCGGGACGGACAAAGGACCAGGCTTGTAGGCATCCAGAGGGGGCTCAAGGGCAGGACATGGACAGATAACCTTGTTGTGTGGCCCACGGCCGCCTCAGGCAGCTGCATGGAGATGATAACTCAATCCCACCATCAGACCACCGATCAGCTCGGCCCCAGGCCACGACACCCACCGCCATGGGTCACAGTGTGTGTGGGCCAGTGGACATCGTATGGCTATGTGTTGAGATGTACTTTCACCTCATTGTGATGCCATTACTGGCACATCCAGTCAACTTTTCCAATGCAATTTTTTTTTTTTGCTAAAAACAGTGACATACAGTGATGTTTACAGGACGCTAAACCAAAGGTTTAATGAAGAGTGCATGTGGGTTTGTGATGTTAAGTACTTTTAGCTCCTTCATCCAGGGGTTCTTCTGTTTCATTATGAAGCTGCATTCCAAGGTATATCCTCTCAAAATTACTGTCTAGCATCAACAAAGAAAAGAAATGCATTTGTGTTGGTCTATACGTATCTGTGTACAATAAGCCTGAGGAGACAATTTTAATGACAACTTGACAGTGTGAGAACAGGGAGTGTCTCGTCATTTGCAAGTGTTAACGACTTAAAGTTAACTGCCCATTTTCTCCCTGTGAGTCAAACTGGGTAATACAGCATGGAGACAGAGAGGCAGTAAATTTGCATGATTGAGACACATTCCACCCCCTGTGTGGAAGTCCTTTGGTAGACTTTTTCATGCTAAATCAGGGGCTAAAATTCCTAACAGTGAATTAAGGAAGACAATTGTTGCATAAGGTTTTTTGATGTTGAAAGGATTCCTTCATGGCAAGCAGCTCTCATGACAGAGAAAGTGCTTACATACTAGCGTTCATTCAAACATCTGTTCCCATTCGCTGGCTCAACCACAATGAATGTGGTTCACGCAAGAATCATAATTGCATACAGACTTAGGATACAGACAGGGAGTCACTGTTTTTTACAACTAAAAGAGAGCTGTGAAACTGAACGAAAGCTGTGACACAGCACTTTTAAATTTAACACCAGCATTATGAAAACATAGCAACAAGGACAATCTGAAAATAAATAATATGCCTGTGTGGATGATCAGAAATTCAGTATTTACAAGTGCTAATTCCAATGCAGTGAGATTGAAGACTTTTACATTCATCATGAATGACAAGTGTGATATGTGCTACTGGCACAAAACCTTCACGTAGTCATTGTTCTGAAATGTCAACATGTCATTTCCACTCCATTTGATTTCTCTGTAACATAAAAGAAATGCTGGTAGAAAAATAAAAA
The DNA here is from genome assembly GCA_029814645.1 of Fowleria isostigma. NCBI lineage: Eukaryota > Metazoa > Chordata > Actinopteri > Kurtiformes > Apogonidae > Fowleria > Fowleria isostigma. The sequence goes on along the minus strand of JAPTGZ010000026.1, from coordinate 21,899,725 downwards.
ACTGCACTTTGCTGATGTGATACTGGTGACCATCAGCAAAAATAGTGCTGAGACAAAAAACCTACAGTCATACATCTCAGCAGACTAACTTGACCAATTATGAATGAACTTTTTTATTGAAAAATATATGTACATTGTTCTCTGCATACAAATAGAATCCCTGAAGGATGTCTGATAACCATAGCACTTAAAACAACCACAAATTCTTGGACCATATGATGGCTTACATTTCTTCAACAGCGTGTGGACTGGCATGTGTACTCTGCATTCACTGCTCTGTTAGGTCTGTACAACATATGTAAGGAATCCATGCACAAACATCATGAATAGAAATTTCCCTCTTCACTTTATCTTTCTATAAAAACAAACCTGACAACTACCACCTATAGGGGCATAAAAAAAACAGCAGGTCTGCACAGAGGACCATCATTGGGACACACAGAGCATAAACTCCTGCCCCCAGGGCTTGTGTCAACCACTTCCTGAGCCCTAAGCCTGTATGTAATTGAGGCGAAATGGCTTGTCTGAAACCAATTGAAGCCATGCAGTGAAGGAAAGCCGGAGCAGTCCCTGGGAGAGGATGACAGGGTCACACCTGCAGACAAGGGCTTGTACAGGCAGACCGCTGATGGCTATCTGACTCTGTACTAGCCTCACCATGGGCAACCTGCCAAGACCCCCACTGACACTGCAGCTCATGCAGATCTATATTCACAGTCAAACATGCACACACATATTTGCACATGAAAATCCCCACCACTAGGTCTCCAAAACACGCATGCCCACAGGCTAAGGACATAAACATCCAATAGTGCCCCCTGGCATCGACTGCCACCTCAACCACAGCACGTCAGCGCTTCATGCGATGCGTCCTTACATCCCCACTACTGTGGAAGAAGTCTGTCTTTAGCTCCTCAACATAATTACAACCCTGATGAATGGTTTGGAAATGACAGGCAATTAGACCTCCAGACAGTATGATGCAGAAGAGTACACTTTCTTCAAGCATGGGTACCCAAGGCATAGATCAAAGATCCACAGCAGACAAAAGAACACGTTTACAGCACCCACTGCTCTCACAGCAAGTGAATTCATGATCATTGTAAACAAAACAGGTGGCACTTAACTGAAAGAAAAGAAGAGTTTGGACACATTTGCAAGAATTTTATAGGGTTCTCAGTAAAGATGATACCAGCTAAATTTGGCATATTTACACAAAGTTATGTTTTTATTTGTACTGAATGTTCATTAATATGCATTGTCCTCATCAAATAAACAAATAAATAAAAATAAAATACCAATAGGATGACTAGAATATATGTACAATCTAATCTGTAATTAAATTCCAGCTATATTCAGATTGATTTTACAAAGAGCAAAGAGCAAAGCTCCATGTCAATGTACACTGCCTGCACTGTTGTGCTCTCATTTACAGGATGGCCAGACTTTGGGACAATCACATACCGAGACAACCACAGCCAGCAGCCGTCAGAAACAGAGAAGAAGAAAACAAGAACAGAAAAAGGGTGAGAGGAAATTAAAAAAAAAAAAAAATGCCTTCTCTCTGTGAAATCTGCAAGAACACTCTTTGGAAACCAAGTCTGCAGTCGGTAATTAACTTGAACTGGAGATAATGATGTAATTATAGTACAACGCATCGCTCTTATTCCCATCAACGTTAACACACAGAACTAGACTATGGTCAGGGGGCATGTTGGTGCAAAAGTAAAGAAAGCTGGAATTTTCTTTGAATTATCAGGCTTTTATAAACTGAGTTCAAAACAGAAACTTGTGGAGTGTTTTTGGAAACTTTGAAGCTGATAAAAGACACCATGGAATGAGTATTTAGTTCTCAAAATACAAAACAGACGGCTATCTCTATTCCAGGCGGATAGAGATTTTATGCCCCCACTTAGATGGATCAGTGTTTGGCCTCCCTTTATATTTGCTATTTTCCTAACGGGTCAGATGAGAGCAGTCTTGTTTACAACATGCTGGTCAGACAATCTCTTAAGATGCCTTCCAGTGGGGAAGAAAGCCGACAGATGACCTGCAAACAGTTTTACCTCGTGAACGGAAAAGCCGAGATAAAAAGAAAAAGAGTTTTCCATTCCATCTGAATCAAAGCAGGATTTTAAATAACCTTGACTCCTCCAAACTCTCCTGTCTCCATCTCTGCTGGCACAGGCCCATTCACTCTGGAGCTTTATCTCCAACCCTCCATTCCACTACTCTGATTTAATGGATGGATCAACTAAACAACTGTGGATAAAATCACAGTCTGACTGACTTTCATTGTGATACTTAAAAGGCGCCTTGCCTTCAACTAAGCTTGTTAGACTGCAATTACATTGTGCTGCACAGAGAAGCGGCACATTAATTGCAATAACAAATATTTATTAAGATAAATGTGCCTTAACTAAAGGTAAAGCAGCAGGCAATGGGGAGCCCATGGGAAGCGGGTAATTGAGCAGAACATATCTTGACGTTCTGCTATAAGTCTGCACTCCATCACTTCATGCAGAAGATGAATCATACCATTGTCTGTGTCACCAAATTGCATAAGTGCAATGGATAATTCACTCAGTTCAATTGCTTAGCAGAAAAGGGCAGAAACTGAATGTTTTTTATAGTGGAAATCTGAAAAAAAAAATCAAAAGTTGGTTTAAATATCATTTATCGAGCTTTTGTAGAAGGTCCAGTTCAGTACAGAGTTGAACAGAGTCTGCAGAGAATTGACAAAGAAAAACTTCACAAGGGTCATTGAACAAAAGGTCTTCATTAATCAGCTTAATACTCATAAAACTTAGACAAAAAGTTGGATGTTTTCCACAACTAAAGACCAAGTAAGTTTCATTAAAGATGTCCGTGGATTAAGGAGGATGTACTCCATAATATGCAGTATAATATTACCTACTGTTTCTGATAACCTTTTTTTTTTTTTTTAGAAACTACATGGTTACACTCATCTTCAATAGTAAATTATCCAAATTCAACATGTGGTCAGATACAGACAGAGGTCAGACTGGGGTTAAGTATCATAAACTGTAACTTAAAACGTTATACTGCTCACTGAGTACATTTTATTGCTCCTTCACATACATTGGTGAATGAGGTTTGTCCTTGGTTCAGACATAGCTCCAGAGTCTCTTATTAATTTAAATGGTCAATAACACATGCAATTTCAAAAATTCAAAGGTTTCCTTCACATTCCCATAGGCATAGGTCAAATTTTCTTCACAGTTACAAATAATTATAAATGTTTCGCTACTGCTGTTATTTAGACATCCCTTATTGATCATTATCTATGGCTTAACAATTTATTTAAGATAAATACAGGTGTGGAAAAAATTATTAGACCATCAAAAGTCATCAAAAATAATGGTTACGCAATCAAGTACTAAACCCCACCCCCACATGGTTGTGGTTAATAAACTAGACTAACAACACTGTAAAACGACTTTGTGAGCTACTTCTTGATGAAGTTCAGCATTTTATCAAGTCAGTAAGCTAGCAATAGCTTACCCATGATCCCTTGCACTCTCACAGCTCTTCCCAGTTTTCAAAATACTATCACCTCAGGCTTCAAAAAGCCAACAAGGTGACAACTACTGGCTTCAAAACGCAAATTATGAACCAACAAGTTAAGTCAGGATTCTCCTGTTCACTAATTATATAAACACTCCATAGGTGAACATTAGCAATAGCAGTAAAATGTCTAAGCAATACATTTGTTTTATACTCTGTACTGAAAATACACTAAATGCATCACGTCTATCAAGTACAGTCATGGAAAAAATTATTAAACCATCAAAAATCATCAAAAACAATGGTTACACAATCAAGTACTTACTCCTGTGTGTATCATGTGACCAAAACAATCAGAAAAGAAAACATGGAATGTCTAAAAGTAGTGTTTTTGTCAGTACAATGTCATAGCTAGTGATGTAAGAACTGATGTGTTTTTGGTTAAAATCAAGAAAACCATGGAAAACGTATAGATATCAGCTCTGAAATTAAACCCTTATGAGCTATTTTTGTTGTTATCATTATATTTGTCCAAACAAACGTACCTTTAGTTGTATCAGGCATTAAAATGAACAAGAAATTGAAGAAAACACAGGGTGGTCTAATCATTTTTCCACAACTGTATATTGTACAGGTCGAAGCCATTTTATCATTGTAGCTCTGAATCATAAACTGTTTGACTAAATCATGTCAAAGCTTAGGTTTTGGCATTTTTAAACGAGAACATAGAAGAAAGCAGAGCAGTGAGGAGATTTGACCTGTTTGTGTAGGATGGGAATCCGACTAATTTTGACTTTCTCCATCTCAACACCCACTGTTAATATTTTATGTAGCACAGCATGACACGACAATGTATTACACTCAGCTATTTCTCACATATCTAATCCCTAATCCTATGTGTTAATACCGAATAGTGTTTTCATCTTCAATAAAGCCCCTTAGTGCTGGGTGTCAACTGCCTGTTTCTGCGTGCCAGACTATTGTGAGAATACTTGTAGCATGACAGATGTAAGGTGTGGCACATGCAGACAGTAAAATCACCATTAGCGCCTGCATATAAACAGAAGAAAGGCTTTTACCAGAGAGAGTTTATAGACAGAAGGACAGAATGGAGAGGCTGACAGATGTGAGTGGCTGAGACAAGACTCTTAGGGACTGCACAAATCCCGCAAGAGTCCAGACAAGAGCAGACACATCCCTGAACATTCAGACTAAACACGGCGGCATAATTAGAGATATAATTCAGCAGAGCAGCCATTTGCACACACTGTGAGCCTATATCCTTTGCAGAAAGGGCATAACCTATCCATTTATTTATGCCTAAATGACAGGGTTGGAACATTTTGCTGTTGTCTGTTGTGTCATTCTGATGTAATGAAAATGATGTCTTATCTGATGATGCACTGTAAATTGTTCCAACCTATTACCAACACTGGATTTAAAGCATCTATTATTTATTATCGTGTTCAACTCTAATTTATAAATGTTTTTATTGTATGTGTAGTTAAGCTGTACATATAAATTATAGGGAATTATTATTTTTATCCTGAGGGTTAGTGGTAATACGCAGTTTCAGCTGATGAATTTTGACTAACATCATGTGCCTCAGGGCTCCAGAGACAGAGGATGCTTTTGAAAAAGGACTAAAAACCTTCCTTTTTAGAAAAAAGTTTCCTTTTCTGGTTGATTTTATCCATTTTATTTTATCTAGTTTTATCTGTTCTGTTTTTTTGTCATTATATGTTTATTTAGCAAAGCAGTTGCATACAAAACTTCCCTTATGTGTACAATTAAATGTCCAGTTTCCAAATGTGAACAAGAGTGATGCTAATCCAATTTTGTGTATTTTTTAAGTTTATATACATATATATATACACACACATATATATA
>JAPTGZ010000026.1:21816351-21831886 GCA_029814645.1 Fowleria isostigma | reverse complement strand
GGATGAATGAATGGATGGATGGATGGATGGATGGATGGATGGATGGATGGATGGATGGATGAATGAATGGATGGATGGATGAATGTCAGTAAATTCAATGTAAACATCAATGCACTGAAATTTGAGCTGTGCATTGAACCCATCACTGGTTGAAACATGTATACATCCCACATTCACACCAGGAGCAGTGGGCTGGTCTTATCAGGCGCCCGAGGAGCAAATGGGGGTTAAGTGCCTTGCTCAAGGACACATCAGCCCACAGCCGGGGAACCAAACTGGCGACCCCTCGGTCATAAGCCGACCCTACAGCCATCTAGGCCATGGCTGCCCCCATGCTTTCCAATCCAAACCTCACATTCACCCATTCACACACACACTCATACACCAGGGGGCGCTGCTGCCATGCAGGACACTACCAGGCCTCACTGGGACACATGGAGGGTTCAGGGTCTTGCCCAAGGACACTTCAACATGCAGGCAGTTGGAGGCGGGATTCAAACTGCCAATCCTTCAATCATTGGATTGAACACCTGACGGTCGTTATCAGAATTCTGCAGAGCTGATGAAGAGCTGATCATTGACTGAACTATGTGTGTGGAAGAGGGAAACATCTAAAACATGCAGGACACCGGCCCTCAACGACTGGAGTTTGAGACCCCTGCTTTAGATGGTTGACGAAGATGACACAATATATTACACTTCATGAGCAAACCAGGCTACAGGTAAAATTAAACATCTTAAATTGAGCCAAACAGGCAAGTTAAACTGAAAAAATAACCCAAAACAAAACAAGGAAAACAACAATCCTCTATATATCAATAAATAAAACAACTTTAGATAAGAAAATACAACCACTGAGATAACTTTTTGATGGCATTACAGTGTTTTTTTGTGTAATACTCTAAGGCGAGTAGTAAGTGGGTAGCTGTCAATCATTTCCGTCATTCCTGTCAGCAGCACCTACTGTGTGACAGTGTGGTCCAAAGAATATGACCTACTACTGACACAAAAACACCAGCCACAGCGTATCATTGCAGTTTATTTTATTGATATCCTACATTTTGGGGTTTTTTAAGTAGTATATAACGAATGTAATAAACACATGAGATAGCTACAGATAGACAGGACATCTGAGTTCTCCTCAGATGAGCCTGAACATACAGCTTCAGGGCCCCTAAGTATTCGCCTAGTTCGCCTATAGCAAGAAACAGCCCTGGTTATAGCTGTTGAAGGAAGAACTTATGTGATTTTGGTTATTATCAAGAAAACCATGGAAAATGGATAGATATCAGCTCTGAAATTAAATTCTTATGAGCTATTTTTGTTGTGATGATTATATTCGTCCAAATAAATGTACCTTTAGTTGTACCAGGCATTAAAATGAACAAGAAATTGAAGAAAACATAGGGCGGTCCAATCATTTTTTCCACGACTGTACTTCTATCCACCTGCTGCTTCTATGTCCTGTGTAAATTTGCTGTTTAATGTCTAGTCTCGTTGAACTTGTTGAAGATGGTTTTTCTTGAACCCTTTCATTTCCAGGTGAAAATAAACCTTCACAGATTGCCTTAGATTTCACTGGAAGAAGCTAAGTGCTACTTGGAACCGGTAGGCTGGATCTCTGACTGGAATTGTGTTTTTCTCATATTTTTATCAAACTCTGAAAATTGATCTATGAAGCGATATATTTACACCATTTGCGTTCCACTGTCATTCCATTGTTTCTGAACCAAAATACTGAAGAAAAAGGTCCTGCAGAGAGTCACTGAGTGATGCTTATTGAGTCCAATGAACTGTTGCTGCTAAGTATTTAGAAATCTTTTAGCTGAAGGTGAAGTTGAATCAAGTTGCATTTGCCGTCACTTTGAACAATGTTGACAGTCTTCTGGTTTCACTTCAAATAACCTCTCCACTCCTCAGTAGATGTTGGTCTGTGCCATGTTGCAGTTTGTTTTTTTTGTCTCCATAGAAAAAAACTCCTACAGTTATTAAATGTTTAACTTAGTTTGAATTGAACTTGCCATTTTTTTTTTTAAATTAAAAAGAGAGAAAAAAAAAAAAATCACTGTCGTTGAATGTGCTTTTTGGGTGGGGGCACTTGCATAATACTCCACAAATAAGGCAAGACACAAGTCCAGGTTGTCTCATGTTTATCAAATGTGGCAGTTTTATATGTATATATTTATATATCTTAAACCTGACTGATTTTGAGGTAATACACAAAGAACAGTCACAATACATAAGAATTTATTCTAAAACAGACTTGGATCTAGATAAAAAATAGGGGATACATACAAAAAAAAAAGTATATTACACTGTTCACGAGGCTGTATGCGTTTTAAATATGTACAAAATTCAAAATATGAATACGCTCAAAAGTTGCTGCTGCACCAAGACTCAATTACATAAAATAGACTTTGAAGCGTAATTTACAATCTTTATCAAGATTCATGGAATACAAAGGAAATCGCAGAACTTTACAAGTTTTAAGACCAGGTTCTTATTGGTCAATGGCAAAGTGAGAAATCATTCCTTTTCTTTACAAATCAAGCTCTGAGCGATGTCCCACTTGAAGACTTTTGTGCATTTTAATCAAAACAAAAATTACAAAAATAATCCTGTTCTGTGTGTAATGAACATACTGCAGAGACAGTCAGACTAAGTTTCATGCCTCAACAGCAAGGAAACTCATTTGCATACTGTGCACCATACAGTACGTGGTGTGGGCGTTTAGATCTTTATGATACGATGTTCTCTGCATAAGACAAAACATGTAAACTTTGTGTCCTCATCAAACTGAACGTGGCAGCTCAGAGAATGGTTTGTACGACAGTACAACGGTGGGATTTCTGAAGCAGTTACGGCTGGGCGATACAAACACACAGTGTTTCAGCTGTAACCACTGGGCCAAAACAAAGACCAGCTGGAGGAGAGGACAGAGGCAGTGCTCGATGCTCCAGCACCGAGATCAGCTGAGACAAGGACCACAGAGGACACAGATGGTCCACAGAGGACACAGACGGTCCACGGAGGACACCCAGACGGTCCACAGAGGACACAGACGGTCCACGGAGGACAGAGATAGTCCACACACAGTCCACAAAGGACATACAGACGTCCATGGAGACGGTCCAGAGGACACTGAGGGTCACAGCTGGTTCCTGATCCAATGAGCTGGTGTGTTGAAGTCTTTGTTGACAGACGCTGCTGTTGAACACAGTCCTGCTGTCGTGACTTGTGTTTATAAATCACAGATATCATAACAGTTGGTGGTTCACTATTTCCCAGACCATTCTCCTCCTGAAGTAGGGCATGTGTTTCTGTAAAGAAAAGTTGGGTTAGATATTTTAGGGATTAAAATGAAGATCATTAAATAGTTCAAGTCCTCAGAGCGCTGTGCTTACCTGTGTAAATGTGATGGGTTTGTCTTTGGTAATGTAATCTGCATATTTGCATGTGAACATTCCACAGTCACTGCCGTTCATCTGCTGTGGGATTTCCTGAATGCAGAACAATATAAATGTTATACAACATTTAAAGTTACATATATTTGACATTTAAAGCAGTATCATGACCATTTAATCTGTTATTTTATCAACCTTTACAATTATTAATTTTACAAATATATTTGATTACATTATTTCATTTATTTTACTACAATTACTATTATTACTCTTAGTATTGCTATTTATATTACAACTACTACTTGTCATTAGATTAATCTCAGAAATTAATCACTGAGTGATTCAAGAGAGCACTTGTATTAAAGAATTAGTTACAAGACTATAAGGAACAAATGTACATGTGGAAACAAATCGAACATATACATTTAACAGAAAAAAAAAACTAAAAGACTATCCATAGCAACACTGGTATCGGTTCTGCATTGCACCTGAGTCAGGACATTCTTTAAAGATGTAAGAACCTTCTAAAAGATTTACAACCTGAAACCTGCTGATGATGGACACCCAGTCCTGGACACTTAAAGGAGTGTCTACTGTGGATCTAAAATGTCTACACACAGCCGTTAAAATGATAGCCTCTAGTGATGGAAGACATGAAACAATGTACTTCTACAAGAAGAAGAGAAACCTTTAAAAATATACATTTATAAACATGTATATTATAAATACCCATCACCTAAAATAGTAAAGGGATATTATATTATTGTGCAAGATTATGCCTACACATTTTGGTAATAATTAAACCAGGTGCGTCTTGTGGAACAACATTACAAGTGTGGTGAGGTCAGCCTAGTTTTCTTCAGTCAAAAACAGGGCTTTAATTAAGGTGAGAGAATTATAAAGAACTGCTGCAGAAGTGAAGGGGATCTTCCCCTTTCAGAAGAATGACACCACACATGCATCAAAAAGAGCCTAAGATAAAGACATTTGATGTCCTGTTAGCCTGGTTTCATTGACTTAGGCCACTGACAGTGGAAGGGTCAAACCGTTTCACAAACTTCCTTAACATACTACAAAAACACTATGGCAGCTGGGAAAAAATAGTGCACACTTCAACTACAACCCACAGATGATTTACTGTTAAGTAGCAAGTACAGAGTAATAAATGTAAAGGAAAAATGTTAAATGGTTTTCCAGTTCTGCACTGGAAACAAATGACAGACTTGCTGCCAGTTCCATTCTCCTACATCATGCACGTTGGATGGACAAAATCAATAAAGTAATGGCTTCAGCAACAGACAATCAATGCTTTGAATCGGCCAAAGCCTCAACCTGAATCTACTTGGAAATCTGTGGATCTGTGGAGTGACCTGCCAAGGGCTGTGTCAGAGATGCACACACATTTGGACACATTTACAACACTTTGGGAAGGAAAAGCTCCAATCACTCTCACCTAAACGGACTGACCATTTTCTACAGGGGGCACAGACATTTTATTTCCACCACAGTACAGTATGGTGTGACATTCACAGAGTGATGCACACTGGAACATAACCGTTTGACAGCTCTTTATGTGTGGAGGACTTACATGGCGTTTTTTGCTATGCAGGTTCCAGCCTGAGGTATCCATTTCTTTTCCCTTCTTGTCCATACTTTCCTGCTGCAGGTATTCACTAGAGGAAAACACAAGTAAATGATGGTTAAAGTTCAATTAAATAAAAACTGATTTTACCAGTATCATTTAAAATAAATATTCCAGTTGAATAAACATTTCTGACACTTCAACTTACAATAGTATTCTGCAGGCTTCATTGTTGTTTCCTCCCATTGAATCAAAATACATAATTTCTTTTTTTCTGAAATCCACCACCTGAGAGATAGATAATCACAAATTACAGAACTGCAATATGATAATAATCATAATAACTAGAAACGCACTCAGAGAGTGCAGACCTCCGCCAAGCATGACAGTTCCCCCCATATTGTGACTCACACCTGTATTTTGTTCCCAAGTGCCCTGAATATTTTTTTGTGGAGTTATATGCACAAATGCCAAAAATGGTTCTGTCTCCCAATGTTAAAGAATCCTTTAAAAAAATTCTGGATCCAGGCAGTGATCCGGATCACTCCCAAAATCTGACAGATTTTTCCCTGTCATTTCCATTATGACCTGAAAATATCATCAAAATCCATCCAGTAGTTTTTGCATAAAGTTGCTAACAGACAAACAAACGCTGACAAAAACATAACCTCCTTGGCAGAGGTAATAATCTCATTTGTGTTCATTGCCGTTTGATGACTGTGTCCATGAAGACTTACTGAGAGGCACCAGTGCACCCCCAAGTGGACGGGTATCAGAAGGATGTCTTTAGAAAAGATGTCTGTCTTTTTGGTCCAGCGGCGGACAGCAGAGTAGCCACTGCTGCGCAATTTGGGGTAGAAAAAGGTGTTGAACGTATTGACTGATGGCAGGCTGGGGTCTTTGCTGCGTTCAACCAGGAGGTTCATGTAGAAGTTTATCACCTGAGACAATGACAGTGTTTCAGTGACCTCAAGACTCATTACAATCTTATGCAATCTAATCTTAGAAGAGTATGTTTGCATGATAGTGCACTTCCAAATCATTCCCACAAAGACCTGTGCCTGTTTTATATCTTAGTACTAACCTCATCATTAAGCCAATTGAGGTTGCTGAGGGTCTGCAGGTCCTTGCGTGTGAGGCTTAGACCAAAGCCTTCACTTAGTATTTCATGAGGACTACCACCTCTCAGCACCCTATTCACCTCTGCTTCCATTTCCTTTAAAAATACAAGACAAACACAACATCAATGTGAAATCCAAGAATTAAAGCTTCAAACATCTTTAACCACCATCAGAGTAACTATTAAGTCTATCTAGAGAAATGATTATTTTGAACAATTAAACAAATATGTCCTATTAACAAGCTTAGAGCACACGCTGTTAGCACTAATAACAAACTGATAAACCTTCAACACTCAAGCACAACATAAAACACATAAACAGGAGAAACATACATCTGTGAGGTCGGGGAATTCTGGTTTCTCTTCCAATGGCTTTGGCTCTTCTATGACTAAAGTCAAAGGAACCTCCTTCTCCAAAGGAACTCGAACATGAACCTCTACATCTGGGCTGCGCTGGACCTCTTCAGACAGACGCTGAAAATAACAGAAGGAAAGTGGTTGGTACAATAGATAAAGTTATAACAGACACTGTAACACAGACTGAGAAAACGGCTTACTTGTTGCAGTAGCTGCGCAGCTAAGGCTTCCTGTTCTTCAATCTGTCTCCGTCTTTCTCTTGCTCTTGAATCATACATACTAGTCCTACAGTAACAACAATTTGTTGTTAATGTTATTGCCATTTTTTTAAACAAAATCTTAAAGTGAATATTGGATCAACTGTATAACTAAATGTGTTGATACAGACTTACAATTCTTTGATCCATAACTCAGCTTGGAAGCATGGCACTCTGAGGAGGCAGAAATATGTTAGTGTTAGACAGCAAAATCACACAGAGGTTTACTGTTCATCTTGCTGATTATTGTTGGTGTAGCTGAACAATCTGTAAAACATCTTACACCATGTTTACCAACGACACACTCTGCGTTACAATTAACAGTAATTTTATGCAGCAGGTTATAAACAAAATAAAAACAATGCAAGGATCATAAAATAAAAAAATGAAATACCACTTACCTTGAGCTGTCTTGCTTTTTACCCTTTTGTTCATTAACGATAATTACAGAGTCGCCATCATGAGCTGCATGAAGAGACAAGGAAGTCAGAAACCAAGAACAATTGACAATATTTAATAAACTTAATACGCTATCAGACAATTCTTAGATTCCCTCAAAGTGTAAACACAAATAATCCTACCTGACGACTGTGTGTCCTGAGAAGAGGTATCCTGTAGGGCAGCTGGGGAGAGAGCTGATGGAAGGGCTGCCCCTTTGCTAGTGCTGAGGTCTGTGTCCAGAGACCATGTCTGGTTTCCTGTCTTGCTGGATGCCCCCAATGGACTGGGGAGGTTACTGGAACTCTGGCTTGACACTCCTCTGGGGCTTGGAGGGCTGCTGGGTCCCTCTGAAGTTCCATCGCCTACTGACCCAACAGGGGATGAGAACTGTAGCAATCTGCGGCTTGTGGTCAGAAAGCTGGTGCTGATGAGAAAGAAACAGGTGATCAGGTATTTAAAAAAAAAAAAACAACATATAGACAAGGCACAACAAATCCATGCAACACAGACTGCAACAGGAAGCCTCATTGGTGTGGCAGCAGATATTGTTAGCGATCCCCAATTTTTGAGACAATGCTGACATAATGTTAGATAAATGTTCTTTTAAGTCGATCAATAACGCATCAACCACCCTACTGTCTAAACTGAGACCACTGACACACACACACATTTTGTTCAATTACTAGTTATTGTAAAGTCTACAAATAATACTTGGATACATACAAATCTCTGTGTGATCTCACAATGCCGTGTGAGCTGCCATTGTGAAGGAAAGTTGACTGACCACCCGAGACCATGGTCAGAAGCTGCCTATAGATCTCCTTCTCCTCTTCACGAACAGACTAAAAACACAAGTAGCATTAAACCTTCAGAGAAACACCACAAGAAACAAAGAGGGCATCACAATGTGTCTTATCCTGATATCTGACCTCCTGTGCTGTGCAGAGAGACCGGGGTCTGTGTAAGCGTGCAGATAAGCTGCCATGTGTTGGACTCTGCACCACTTTGATGGGAAAGGTCTTCTCATACATGCTGGTGCAGGAGCTACTTGTTGTGCTCACTCCACTAACTGAGCTGCAACGACAGAAACATTTTTAAACATCAGTTTCAGACAAATTTTTGTGCGGATATTAAATCAACTAAAAGCCAATGTATGAACTCAAGTTTTCTTTTATTAGAGTACCTTAATGTTCCATGTGGTCGGAGGTTTAAGGGTCTGCCAAGCCGTGGAGAGGACTGCAGTTTTGGAGTACTGGATAGTGGCAAGTTAAGGGAGTGCCCATTTGTTTTTGGCATTTCACGGTGTGTAGGGCTCATGCACACCTGTCGCCTACAAACTTTGGATCCCAAAAAGGACTTTTCATTTCGGTGAGATTCTATGGATAAAGACATAAAAGAGTACAGAGACAGTTTTAAGCCCTCACATAAAGACAACATTCCCTTGACACAAAAGCAGAGTTTCTGAGTGCTTGTTACCTGATTTGGATGTTTTCCACTCCAATGTTGTTGAGGGAGCAGCAAAAGTCTTGTCCAGAGAGTTCCGCTCCATAACCTGCAAACACATACATTTATTGTCTTTTTTTTTTTTTTTAAAGAATATCATCTTTAAAAAAAAGTAGTTAAGAAAAAATAAATTCACTACAAACCGGTCTCCCTGCCCAGGCTGCAGCTGATGTTGAAGGTTGGGAATCTCCAGGTGGAGGACCAGGGGAGGCAGGCAATATATTTTTCAAAGTAGGACTCACATTGTTCCTCATCCATGTAGCCACGCTAGATCCATGAGTCCTTACTCCTTCAGCTGCAGTTTTAACCGTGTCAATAAGATCTCCTGCAAAATTAGTAACAATTGCGATACAGGTAAGTTGTCAATTTACTTTTTAATCGTATGCGCACATTGACTTGCAAAAACAGTAGGTAAGGGGAGACTATGCAATTACCCATTCGAGATTTCTTTATCATCAGGCCGTCTTGGTCCAGGTTATGCCCATCTTCCAAGCTTCAAGAAAAAGCGGACAAAGGCTCTTAAGTCATTACCGGACACCACGAATTAAAACAAACTGAAAAACTAACCAACAGTAACACCAACGGCTACACGGACAAAGCAATTAAGGGGCGTCAATGTAATAGAAACGGTTATTTAACTCCCTCGTTGAGGGAAATGTAAGTAAGAGTCGATGTTGGTGTTGATCAGTAAGGTCCGTGTCTTTCTAGACGCACTGGATGTAAACAACTCAATGGGATAATAGTATTAAAGCTCATACCATTCTATCGGTCTTTTCCTTCTCCTTTGACCATCTCCCGGTAGCTGGGGTGCATCCGAGGGCTCCGCTGCTGGCACACCATTGCGAAAACTGGCAAAGCTTGTTTCAATCCATTCGTAGATTTTATTCAACATGACTCAAAAGTTTTAGAATTAACGCCGCTGGTTTAAAGATTAATGCTGAAACTGCTTTCAGATTTCCTGCCAATAGAGCACAACAAAATGAAGCTAATTCGCGTCATTCGACTGAGGGAAGGTCGCTGGAGCGGACTCAAAGGCTAACAGTCTCCATAAATAACATGTTAGTTTACCACGCAACGAGCTAACAGTTAGCTAGATAGCTAAGAATTAGCTAGTGGTCTAGCTAGCACGGCGTGCTAACTAGTTACCTTGCTAGCAAAAGACGTTAGCCACAAAGCTAATTTATGAAAGTATGTTTAAATCCCAATAGGAATGGATTAAGTCGCAACAAAACCGTTCGGAAAAACCGCCAAGTTACACTCTAACTGAATTTTAGATCCTTAACACGACTTTAAATCGCATAAAAACTCGTTGAAGAATAATATCTCCCGCTTCTTCCTCATTCAAAACCACAACATGGCTGAACTGGAGGTCTTACTATCGTGCATTGTGATTGGATGAGGAAATATCGTAAATGTAAATGTTCTGGACAATGATTGGTCAGATTCTGATCGAAGCTCTTGACGTCACAGCCGCTGGCACTGACTTCTGAGCAGTTTTTCCATCGCATGTAGTAAGTATTGTACTATAAACAGGAAGATTCCCTGTAGATATATAAGATACAAAAATATTCATTAAAATAAAAAATTAATAGGCCTCATTTAAAAAATATTTTTTTTTACAGTAAGAACTAACCAATGTTAGTGTGTGCAATGTCTGCATTATAAATGTTAATTTGTATTGTTAACACAGATGTTCCCTAGTATAGAATAAAGGTTGCACACTATATCAAGATCGACTCCAAAATATTTGTCACAAAAACTGCCTATACATGTCTTTCATTCACATTTTAGATTAAAGGAGAAAAAATAGGTCCTGTACTTTACTGAACATAGTGTTTGACTATGCAGATATTATTCTGCCCATATAAGAGGGGGAAAATATCTAAGTCTGGGTTTTAACTTTATCTGGCTATGTTGTGTTCATCAAAATAAACTAGCTGGTGGCAAACTCAATCTAGTGCAGGGGTGCTCAGTCCTGGTCCTCGAGCGCTACTATTCTGCATGTTTTAGATGTATCCCTCTTCCAACACACCTGATTCAAATGATCAGCCTATCATCAAGCTCTGCAGAAGCCTGATAATGACTGTCAGGTGTGCTGGAGAAGGGAAACATCTAAAACATGCAGAATAGTAGCTCTTGAGGACCAGGATCGAGCACCCCTGATCTTGTAATTTAATAGGTGAATGTGTATGAAGTCTTTTCTTTTTCTACAGGAAACTTTACAATGTAGTAGATTTTCAGAATATTAAAGACAACATAAAGTTCAGTGCACTCATACAAATTCATCCTTTATTAAATAAGTAGGCTACAGTAACACCAATATCGTACAATGCAGGGGTGCTTTTAAAACCATAAAGTGCATAAATATAGGCAAATCAATATCAAGTAAACAAGACCACTTCATAAGATGTTAAATCATTTTAAAGTCTGCACTTTTTATTACACTCTTTGTTAAATGTATCACTCTTTCATAGAAAAATAAACTTTAAATGTCATGAAACATTGTACAGCTTTCAAATCCCTCCCTAACACACTTTATCAAAAGTCACAGGAAATCCATGCAAATATGGCACTGTACAGTTATTATTTAAATACCACAATCACCACTTAAGCTAACTAAAATGTTTAAATGATAGCATGGATTACAGTCATCAAACCAACATTTCAGATATCTTCCAAAACAAGACACGTTTGTGAAATGGTATAACCAGAAACACAAAAACAATTGAGCACAATGAACAGTTGCTTGATAGCTAAATGGAGCATAAAACATCAAGTAAAATCAATGAATGCTAATAAAAACACTCATAAAATGCAAATATGTCCAATCTAAAAAATAATCTTTTTTGTCATTGAAAACCAAAAACATTGCTGTATTGCTGAGCCTACATT
This sequence comes from Fowleria isostigma, assembly GCA_029814645.1. Taxonomy (NCBI): domain Eukaryota; kingdom Metazoa; phylum Chordata; class Actinopteri; order Kurtiformes; family Apogonidae; genus Fowleria; species Fowleria isostigma. The sequence goes on along the minus strand of JAPTGZ010000026.1, from coordinate 21,820,330 downwards.
TGTTTGTTTTGCTTTCTCAATGCATAGAACAGTATTAATTGTGGATATGATTTGACAGTGGGAATCAAATAAAAGTTTTGACAGCTAAGATTTCATTTGTGCTTTCAGCCACTGAATCAACATCCACAGCAACGATCCTTGGATGGGATGAATGTGATTGGCCTTGTTAAGGCTTTTGATAGAATCATGCATATATTGCACATTTTAAGGAGCACTGAACACATCTATTGCTGAGAAGGAGTTTTGTGATACCTATGCAGGCATGGATATAAAATATCCTTACAGTTTCAGATGCACACAGTGTGGTTTATATTACATGGTCAACGATCACAAATTACTGAATGTTTCTGGCTCATAAAGCTAATCTAACCTTATTTGTTACAGGTCCAAACATGCTAGAATAAGGAGCAAGATTATAGACATCCTTGATTCAACTTCTGACATACATCTATGTACATGTATATCTGTAGAAGAGATTCATCACATTATCAGGCAAAAAAAGAGTTGCTATTGAAGTCAAAGTCACTACAATCACCAAAATGTTAAAAGACTTGTCTTCACCTGAATTCAGTGTGCATACAGGTGCATATTTTGTTTATTAAACAGAAACATCACGTGGTACTTCAATCTCTTTTTGTACCAAAAATCTGCAGGAAGAAGGAGAAGATGTAGATAACATCCAGGTAGATGTTGAGGGTGGCGAAGACATACTCCTCTGGACTCATGGTGTAACGCTTGTTCCCCATGAGGAGCTGGGTGTCAAACACCAAAAACTACAACAGAAATTAGGAATTGACAGTAAGTTTTTCTTTTTTTTTCTGTCATCTTTAGTCCCAAAAATGAAGGGTCTTCACAATATCTGGAACTTACCATGGTAAAAAGTATGGCTCCCAAGGTAGCATAGGTGGCATCCAACCAAGGTACCTAAATGGAAAAGATGTAACTTGAGTTCATCATCACCATATGCATCAGACAATCAGAATGCAAAGAGGAATCAGTCATGATAAGAAAAACAAGTACAGCTTTCTTTTACAGCAAAGCTTTTTCATAATTAATTTTTTATTTATATCACATGCTTAATGCATATAATAAAGTTATAACTGGAGAATCTGAAAATACTCTGCTTTAACCTTTAAATTTTGATAAGATCCAAAGACACCCAGAGTGCAAACTTATGACAACAATCCCCGCTTCTTTTTGTTTTAGTTTTATTTAACTACCTAAAACAAATTAAAACTCATGACATATTTCTGATCAGTTGGTGCCTCTGGTTCAGTTATGTATTTTATTTTATTTAACTGTTATTGTCTGGGGTCCACCCCGTTTTTATGAATCTGTTTCAGAATTTAAGTTTTTCTTACTTCCGCCAATATTTATCACTGTCATTGTAGTATAGAGAAACAAACATAAGTGATCACAGAACCTCCTTTGGACTCACATATTGGTAGGGGAGGACAATTGCCAGCACTAATCCAGAGATGAACATGACCATGCAGAAGACACAAAGCACACCTTGGTAGGATGTCACGTCGATCTGGATGGAAAAACATATTAAATCGCAAGGTTTGGTATTTGACATGTATGAATAGTTAATGCAAATAGCTGTATATTAAGTACACACAGGAAAAAGGTTGCATTTTCTCACCTTAGTTTGAAAGCTGAAGACTGTGACAAGGAGACAGACTGCTGCTGTGATGCCGAGACACATCACCACTGACTTGGTGTTATAGAAGCTTTAAAAACATAAAAAAATAGGCTGAAAATACTTCACATCATTCAAAAAAATTGTACAGGAAAATGAAGTTACATATGAAATAATACTGGTAGATTTAGAGGAAAAACATTTAAGATCTGTATATTATACAGTCGAGAAAAAAATTATTAGACCATCCAAAGTCATCAAAAACAATGGTTATGCAATCAAGTTAGTACACTAACTCCTGTGTGTATCATGTGACTAAAACAATCAGAAAGGAAAACAGAGAATGCCTAAAAGCACTGTTTTTTGTCAGTACAATGCCATAGATATTGATGTAAGAACTTGTGTGATTTTGGTTATTATCAAGAAAACCATAGACAGTGGATAGATATCAGCTCTGAAATTAAACTACTATGAGCTATTTTTTGTTGTGATGATTATATTTGTCCAAATTAATACACCTTTAGTTGTACCAGGCATTAAAACGAACAAGAAATTGAAGAATAGGGTGGTCAAATCATTTTTCCACAACTGTATATTATGTTTACTCAGTTTAGCTGATGTCAAACAGCATCATCCTTGATTTCTTGCAACAACATAATATTGGATTAATCAACAAATGTGAAGAGACTTCTTGTGTATTAGACCTGTCAATGTGGAATGTCAAATGGTCAGGGCTAACATGTGAAGTCCTAAAATGATTAACTGATACCAAAATGTACCTGGACAACATCCCTGTCATGTAGGAGAGGGAGAGGGTCTGGAAGAAAACAGATAATAATCATGTTAATAACAACTATTTTTTCAAATAAAAATTAATTCTATGATAGACAGATGATATTGATGATATGATATTCTATGATAGATGATAAGTTGTGGTTCGCATGAAAATAGCATATTTTGGACCTTATATCTTATATAGATAGGAGACGCTCTCCAATCTCATACTTTCCGTGTAATGACAATAAAGGGTATTCTATTCTATTCTATTCTATTCTATTCTATTCTATTCTATTCTATTCTATTCTATTCTATTCTATTCTGATGAGATAAGATATTCCTTTACGAGTCTCACCAGGGGAAATTCCAGGTTTACAGCAGCAAAATTATGGTACAAAGCCGACAAGAGCAAAAAGAGCAAAATTGATATAGAAATAGAAATTGGAAATTCTATAAATAATTCTATAAATACTATATACAGTTGTGCAAATTATGATGAAGGATAGGGGAAATACTCATATGTACACTTACACACATCTACACACATAATTATATATATTATTATTTATTATTATCATTATATATATATTCTATTCTACAAGGTGTTGTATCAAATTTATTTTTTATTTAACCAGGAAGTCCCATTGAGATCTGAAATCTCTTTTGCAAGGGAGACCTGGACCTATTAATGCATGTCTTTTGGATGGTGGGGGTAAACTGGAGTACCCAGAGGAAACAGGGAGAACATGCAAACTCCACAGAGAAAGGTCCCACCCACTGACTGGTGCTGGAATCGAACCCAAGACCTTCATGCTGTGAGGCACAAGTGCTAGCCACTGCACCACTGTGTCGCCCAAATTGAATACCATTTGTGGAACAACATGCATCAGTAACAACAGAGCATCTATGAATATACGGTTTGTAACTTGAACTCTTGTCTACTGGTATGGTTTAAGGAAAAAATACATGTGTGTAACAAGACATGACATATAATGCTTACAAAGATGGCCAAGAGGATCAGATTCCATGGAAACTGTCTCCTGTGAGAGGAAAGAAAGATTAGAATTCAATGTTTTAAGAAATGTACTTTTACCTTGATGTGGTTTATTTTACTTTGTAATTTGTTGAACTTACCTGGGCGCTGAGCAGCAAGATAGAGTCAAGTATGTTACAAAGAACACAGCGCTGTAAAATGATACACCTGATATTAGACTTAAGTGAAGTGAAGTGGAAACGTACACAGTAGCTGTGTGTAACTGACTTGAGACTGATTAAGCTTGATACTTACTAAGAAGCCCAGTACCATCCTGGATTGGTTTGAATGTAGTCCTTCACAGGATCACTAAAAAGCAACATAATCTCAAATTAATACACTACCCAGTGGTTTCACCAGGATTTTTTTTTAGGTTCACTTCTTTAACCCATAAAGACCCAAACACCCACCGTCAACCAAAGCATCTGCTGATCTTCATCTACTAAACTACCACCAGCTAGGACACACACTGGATCTCATCCTTTCACATGGCCTTTTTGTGTCTCTCAGAGAAATATCCCAAACCT
>JAPTGZ010000026.1:21790990-21806790 GCA_029814645.1 Fowleria isostigma | reverse complement strand
TGGCGAAATGTCCAGGGTGTACCCCGCCTTCGCCCTTAAGTAGCTGGGATAGGCTCCATGTGACCCCCGTGACTCTAATGAGGATAAAGCGGGTATGGAAAATGAATGAATGAACGATGATGACTGGGTCAGAGCATCTCCACAACTGCAGGTCTTATTTGTGTTTCTGGTCTCCAGTGGTTAGTACCAACCAAAAATGGATTGAAGAAAAACATCTCAGTCTCTGGACAAGTGGTCATCTGTGGGATGTGTTGGACAAATAAATCTCCAAGGACTTCCAGGACTTCAGGAATCTGCTGCTAATGCCTTGTCCAGATACCACAGTACGCCTTCAGAGGTCTGGTGGAGTCCAGGCCCCTGGTCAGAAGTGTTTTGGGGGGAAAAAGGGGAACCTACACAATATTAGACTGGTGATGATAATGTATGAATCCAAATGAGATCCAGTAGTTTTTTTTAGGCCACTTTGGTAGGTACTAACTATTTTACACTGAGAATGAATGTTAAAATCTGGAGATGCTCTGACCCAGTGATTTCGCCATCACAACTTCTCCATAGTCAGTTTCTCAGATCCCTACTTTTACCCATTTGTTTCTGATTTCAACGCATCAACAATTAGGTTTACATGTTCACTTGCTGCCTTTTATATCCCACCCACTGCAATGAAATAATCAAAATTAATACCTGTGTGCCTGCCTGTCAGTAGTCACAATGTTATAGCTGATCGATGCATAATTAACTTCTAGTATTACTAGTATTATTATTTTCACAGAATAGTAATTCCATTTATCCTCCTGAGACCCAGCAATGCATTTTGTCCTCCGTAGGACAAAAGTTTGACAGTTTTACTTGAAAAATGCTGTCCATTGCAAAGGACATTCCACAAAAAATAAATAAAAAATTTACAAAATATCTGAAAAAAAAACTGCTACATTATGCAGTTTCCAATCCAGACAACTGTTATGTAAAAACTTTACTGAGTCTCAGGAGCATATACCTTCCTTTCTAAATATATAATAGTGTCATTGCTCCCTGCTATTCATTTTACTACTTGCACTTTTGACTCGGCTGTATGTCCTGAGTGAAAATTAAGTTAAACTTTCATCTCATCTCAGTATTATAATTATACATACAGAAGAACGTTCAAAACTTACCTTGGCACTATATATATATGTATATATTTAGTTACAATATGATGTAGTTTGTAAATGTTCATAGCTACCTTACTGCTAGCTAGCTCTTAGATTTGAACGATTAATTAGTTGGTGAAACTGCTCATTACCAGTCTGTCAAAATCACTTTTATGAAAGTTTAGTCTTCAACACATACGTTACTTGAAATGCACTGCCGTTACATGCTAGTGATGTTTAGCCTCGACATGTTAAGCTAACGCTAACCTGCTACTAAGCTACAATCGTACTGTCAATTATTCATATTCATGTAGTTTATATATAAAGTCTTACCATGCCATTTGACTGCGTTCCCATATTTTGCTTATTCGTTATCAACGTGCTATTGTAATAACAAAAACACGGAACATAGCAGGTGGAAATAAGTGCACCTCTGCTAGCAAACGTGAGTGGCTAACAACACCAACCGCACCGGTCACTTCCTGGATCCGGTTTCTATTAGTTCACCACAAGATGGCGCTCTTACTTTGTTTTTACACCCCGAAAAGTCAGCATGCAGTTGATATCTTTCAATTGTCATATTTCAGTCTGTTATGAGTCTAATTCTGCATGGATTGAGAGTTGTTTTTGTGAGCTCTCCTGCATTAAACAAAGGCTAAATAGCTATCCTTTAGGCTGATTGAATAAAAATGTGTTTTCTACACATCTTCTCAGCCTTATTCAGCCTTTGTGCATTATGAGTATCATCCTATCACAGATTTACCAGATTTTACAACAAGTTGCAGTCCAAAAGCTCAAAAATGGGGTAAAAGTTTTGATGTGGGACTTTCTTAACCTAGATAGACCCAAACAACCACCAGTGACACAAACCATCTACTCAACAATCATATTTAATACCTATTGATTCACTAATCCTATCAATACATGTAAATAATTGGTGTAAAATGCAATTTGTCATTTTTTCATGGCCGTCAGATATGACTCATTTGGATGTTCAGAGGCTCTGTAGTTACTGTGGAAACACCGTTAAGCTTCTACAACATTGCAGTAAAGCCCATGGAGTTGGATCAATAACAGTGGAGACACTTGTTTTTACATCCAGTTAGCAATATCTTTTCTGAAAAAACACTTTGCTATGTTTTGATATAATTAACGTTGAATTTACTCTGAGTTTTCACGAACATCTATATGATATGTGCATTAAATACAGGAAAATATAGATTTACACCAAAAAAAGCCAAAATACAGAGGATAATATTATGGGAAAAAATGGTGGCAATTCAGTTAAGAAAGGTAGAAATAGAGAAAGAATATCATTTGGAAAAGTCCACAAAAGTAGCACTAGGTCTTTGTGGGTTAAAATGGGCTTCCTGTAGTACGTTCAAATCAATTTCCCCTACATGCAGACTGAATTTGTGGCTGCACTGAACTTGATTACAACATACAAACTGTGCACACTTTGAACCTAGGTGTTTTGGGTCCACTTGAAGGTTTGTGACTGCAGCAGTGGTTTACTTTGCACCAGTGATATATACAGTGTAGCCTAATAACACACTTTATTCAGAGGCAGGTTACATTTTTCATTTTTTCTATGATCCAGTAGTGAAAAGAAAGACACAACAACAGATTAATACATAATTTGAACTTTATGTCATTATATCATTTCTATTTCGGAAGAAAGATTTACAAAATGTACAAGATGTGCTCAATCAGCCATAATCAAACGAGCAACCAGTGAGAAGACCAATCAAATAAAATCTCTCACCCAAAAATATGTCTTGTGTTTGTATGACAAACATTGGGGGCAGAGGAGGGGTGCATGTGGAGTGAGTGCTGGTGATTTCAGGGATTATGCTGGTTGTTTAAGTCATCTGATAGCAGGAAGTGTTGTCTAAGTTATCTGAGAATCCCTGTAGTCTGTGCTCCTTTGCAAAGCCTCCTTGCCACAGCCAAACCCTCATCTAGTACAGGAAGGTCAATACATTCCTCTTAACACCGAACTCATCTGTCCGATCCATCCCATCATTTCAGTCACTGATTTACAGAAACATTTGGGTTACATAATATTTACAACACAAAACTACAAAATTCAACATGCATGGAGTGTGTCCAGCAGTCCAGACTGATAAGATATAGTGATTCAGACACAATGGTTTTGTGAAACAATGCAGAATGTCATTGACTAATTAAGTTGGCATACAAATGTCCAAGGTGTCAAATGCTCTCCAGACCATTTGTCAAAAATATTTAGAGATAGAATGCATCGTATTGTGTTCCAGTGACATGTAAAAATAGTGCTTTCATTTCAGTACTATTGCAGATGTATGTGAAACAGTGATACACATTTACCTAATATTTCAGGTTTTGCTATGTAGAATTATATACAGGTTCCCTTTGTCTTAAACACAAACTGACACAGTCAGTCATCACTATGGTCCCTAAATATTTAACTGTTTGGATCTACGATATCCATCTTTAGCTGCTGCTTAGTGATAGCCTGTACTTTATGACTTAAGGAATAAACAGAAGTGAACTGGCTTTTGGTCTTAAGTATGCTGGATATAATGAACAGGTGCACAAATGATTAGTCCAAAAGGATAATAATAATAGCTCTACACAATGATTTATTTTATTTTACTGGAAAAAATATCACTCAAGAGGTGTTGAGGTTATGTGTTTTTACGTGTATGCTTACTTATACCAAAACATTGCATTAGTCTCCATAGTGAAATATGTTCACTGCCCTCCTTCATTTTTTTTAAAAAAATACTCCTCACATTGCACAACTCCTTTTTTCTCAATTCTTAAGGAAGTCCTGCCCTTGGAAGATAACATCTGTATGTGTTTGCGTGTGCTGCATGTTTTTGTGTAAAACTGTGTAGCCTGGGTGCTCTCTGGACCAGTGGCCTGTTTAGGGGTCGATGCGAAAGGCCAGCAGTTTGTCAGAGTGTAGATTGTTGAGGGTGCGTAGGTCTGGCAGACGCAGGAGGAGTTTTGGAAACAGAGCTGTGTCATCCGGACGGCGTCGAGTGATCAGTGACCGTAAGGCTCGGATCAAACCCTCCTGGAGCTGCTCCACAGCCCACATGTCTGAGATGCCAGAGCGGTCTAAGGAACACAGAGGAGACCAGTGTGAGCGATTGATAAACACTGAGATGATGTGTTTATTAAAGGTTCAGTCGGCAAACAAAAGAGGAAAAAACTCCACATTTTAGGAACACCCTCTTCCTGCAGCTTTCTCCTGTCCTTTGTAAACATAGACTGTCTTGGTAGATAGTTTCAACATGATGGTGCAATGGAGCAGAAAAGCCAAAATATCACAGTCAGAGGAGCTGCGATCACAGCCAAAATGTTTACAGTACAGATTATGGTCAGTTGGTCATTTTCTGGGGAGTGGTCATTTCAGTTATCCGTCAACTATTTTTTTCCCCCCTGTCTGAAAAGTGATTGGCCACCATCTTATCTCACAGGCTAGATTTTTTTATAACAACCAAAAACAGATGCAACTGTATAAGTTTGGTTTCTTCTCAGACCTCTTGAACTTGAAATCATTTTTTGCTGAGAGCCAAAAAAATATTGCATACTGAAGCTTTAAAACTATTGCTACTCTGCAACTTACATTACAATTTTCTTGTTTGTCATGAAGTAAATGCTCCCTCCACACTCACCTGCAGAGACCAGCACTACAGCCATGAAGAGAGCCATTTCATCTGGCTCCAGTCCCAAGGAACCCAGCTTCTCACTGAACTCAAACATGGCGTCCAACAGGGAGCCCATGCCCAAGGCTCGCAGAGTGGATAAAGGGTACGTTTGGCCATTGAGGAAAGTCACTGTACGCTCTTCTGCATTAAACAAGGTGCAAAACCTTACCATCAGAACCTGCACATAGAAGTTACAAAGAAGAGGAACACAAGAGGTTATTCTCAAAGACCTTTGGATTTAATGGTTGATTCATACATTTTATTTTCATATTTTATAAATAATTTTAAAAAAAATGTTGTTACCTGGAAGGTGCCTGATTTGAGCAGCATGACCTGGTCTTGCTGACTAAGTTCTTGAAATCCTGGAATACCCTTGGCAAACTCCACCACCTCCTTCACGGCAGGAGTGAAACAGTTAGAGAAGGATTCCCAAATCTCCTGACTTGAGCGGTCTGCCCCTGATACAGGGCATGCATTGAGAGGACAAGCCTTGAAAGAGGAGGAACAAAAGATACAATCATTTATTATTCAGACATACATTTATTATAGGAGATATATCACACAAGCTGTGGCCTAATTTAAAACTGTGTTGCACTTACCAGCACTTTAGCACCTTGAGCTAGTTTCCATGGGCAGGAGGGCTGATTTGTGTTTCCTGCATTGCAAAAACTGTTATGATTGACTGATCCGCCTCTGTGAAGTGCAGTACCATTAGACTGGTTGTGATTTTGATTTGCTGACAGTAAGTAGGTATAGCGGTTGTTGTCCACATTGTGGAATGCAGGCTGGTTGTCATTAGGAGCAACAGGGCACACTTTGGCAGGGGCAACAGGACAAGACTGATAGCTCTGAGTGGAGGAGACTTGGGGGAAACTGGCATCCTGAGAAAAGGGGTGTGCGTTGTTGTTGGTGTGGTTGGCCCTCTTGGTTGATCTGTCCTGGCAGCTGTTATTGCTGCTGGTAAAGATGTCACGGTAAGCTCGTGAGATGGCACCAATGGCCTCTTTCGCATTGCCTTCATCTGGGCTGGGGGGAGTCTCCCTCACTGCAGACGAGTCCATGTCTATGACAGCGGACTCATTTAGGCTGTTCATATAGCTCTGCATCTCATCCAGGAGTCGCTGCTTCTCTCTCTTAGGGATGCGGCCAAAGCGCACAGCTATTCAAAAGATAGAGAAAACTGATCAGTGTTCTGTCCCAGAGACACAACAAACACTTTATGCGTGACAATAAATCGTATTCCATGTTTGATCTGTCGTATAAATACACCCAACTTGTAAGACAAATGGATTTTTTAGGATAAAGAGTCAGCGGTATCGTTTAGTGATCCGATGTGGAAACAAAGTACTGCATTATATAAAGCGAACTCAAGAACTAAGCATAGTCGATACAGTAAACACATACATAGACACGCAAAAGGATATAAAACTTCCCTTTCTCCTAACTCCTGTCCCCATCCCCCTCCCCACAGTAACCATCAGCTGGAAAAGCTATTTATAGACCCCCTGCTACCATCTGCCTCATCCTCTCCTCTATCCACCCCTGTCTCCTTCCTCTCCCTCCCTCCATTTGTAAGTAGGGCAGTGGGGCAACGTGAGCGTGATGTCACTGGCACCGAGATGGTGAGAGGGAGCAGAATACAAGTGGTGAGTTTGAAGCGAATAAATGAGTTGTGGGCAGAATGTGAGTAGCACTGACATGAGAGACAGTGATACGTGAAAAGTGAGAGTCTGTCTGCATATACTGTGTTTCATAAGGAAGATCTTCGACAACTCTTGAAGAAATAAAACACTATTAAACACATATGAATTAATTTTAGCTGAAAATTATTTGTGTAATAATAACTGTAAAATAATGTAGCTTTATTGTGAAATGGTAAAAATAAAATTAAGTTCAGACATGATGACACTATGGTGGGTCAAGTAAGGTAATTTATTCAGTGCAGTGCCACAGTAAATGTTGCTATGTTTACCAAACATACAGTAATCTGTTTATTGCCTGCAGGATCCCTTGATGAAAAAGGGGCCAATAATAAAGCGTGAGATTAATCCCTTTCATCATGGTTAAAAAGAGGCACATGCAGACTAATGAGCTGTTGCTCTAAAAATGATGCTCTGGTTAGAGCAAGAAAAGTGTGCCATCATGCCAATGGACTTAAATATTTGCCTATATTGCAGAGCCAAAGTCACACAGCTGCGTTGTGTGAAATCAGGGTGTACTATTTATTGTGGGCTTCAGGCAGTTGAATGTGGTTTTCCTGTTTTCGTAAAGGTTGAAATAGAGCAAAAAGGGGTTTCTAGGTTGTGGTCCTTAACGCTTTCTAAAATCTCCTCTAAGAGGGTCGACCTAAGTGTTTGTTCTTTTATTGAGTTGCATGTTGCCACCCCCATTTCTCCGTGCACCAGAAGTGTCAAGCACATGCAGAAATAACACTAACCTCTTTACTAGATTAGGCAATGCAGGGTACTGGAGGGTGAAGATAAGCAGAAACCATACTGAGAGGAAGAAGACAGGCAAACTATACCAAGTAGGTCATGATGTATGAGAGCGATGTGGGCCCAATTCTGTATTGTTTTTCTAGGTCAGCACAGCTGTTTTCTTATTCTGTGATGATAGGTGATCAATCAATGCTTGGTTATCAGAGCTAAAAATGAGGTGATGTGGGTGTCACACCTGATAACTCCTGTCACAACAAATGTTTTCTGCACCCCTTGCTTAATTGTTGCCCTATCCCTCATTAATTGCAGTATGATGTTCTATGGGCATACACAAGGTAATCAAGTTGACCCTGCTCCAATTTCCTAAAATAATTCCTGTGTTTGCTGCAGTTTTCTAGATGATAGATAGCTTCAGGGACTCTACGGCTCCTCTTCTCATAAATCATTGTCTGAGGGGGAGATGTAAGAGAGCTGAGGGAACATGGTGGGTACATGGAAAGGGAGGGGCTGTACTGAACAAGAGCCTACAGCCAACAGTACTGTGGGAGGATGCTGTAAAGGGCAAGAAAAAGACACCTAGAAACTTAAGAGAGTGACACAAGGCCAGATGGTAATCTTTGGAAGTGCAGTGACATGGTAGAACAGTATCGCAGGTGCAGGTCTGCTGACAAAGTGAGTGACTGAGCCACTGGCACCATGACCTCAAAAGACTTTCCGCATTACATTTTTCACTCAGACCTACATATGAGCCAAGTGCTTCATTCTGGCTGCCCATTTCCCTGCTGCTTTGGCTAATCAGAGCACTGTGGCATTCCAGAAGAATTGCACGAGGGTCTCTCTCATTAAAAAATGTGTCAGGATGCCTCACCATCTCTTGACATGCCTACGGAGAGGCATTTCTTGAAGCGGCAGTGCTGGCACCGGTTTCGGTTCATGCGCATGATCAGACAGTTTTCATTCTTCACACACATTTTGTAGTTGATGTTCTGCTGGATGCTGCGGCGGAAAAACCCCTGAAACAAAAAATATAACATTAAATTGGTTCACCAGAATGACCCAGTAAAAAATTGTTTCACATGACTTTTCTGATCAACTGTGTACCTTGCAGCCTTCACATGCATGCACTCCGTAGTGGAACCCAGATGCAACGTCCCCACAGACTTTGCAGAGCAGCACCATTCCACCTGTCTCTGAAAATGTTTAAACAGATAATCAGATAACTTGCAGCAACTAAGTAAAAGGAAGCTATATACAGGGTGTGAACTGCAGGGGAGCCAGGAAAAAAATATGCTTATGAAATTCTGCTGTCTCTAAAACATTGCCAAGTCTTTTTCATGCATTTTTATTTATTCTACATCTTCATCTTTATGGATTATGTGTAAAATTAGGCTATCATTGATGTCTGATTCATGCATGAGGGTGCTTCATCACTAATTTACATCAATATTTCATTGCATGCTGTTCTTGACATCATCATCTTATTATTCCTACTCTTGTTACTAACATGAATGATTTTGTTTAAAATAAATGTTTCGTCTGTTGTTTCTAACCATAAATGAAAAAACAAACAGTGAACTCCCCCAAAACCTATACAATCAGATTCATAAACTGGTTCTATTCATATGTCCTGTGAAGAAATACTTACTTGTGAATGTTCCTGGGAACCCACATGGCCTCTTTCCAGCGATAGGGTGTGCATAGGTGTGCTGAGGAGTGGATGCTGCTGTTGCTGAAGGGTTGCTGTACACTTCAGGGAACTGGAACACCAGTTTAGAGGATGAGGTGTTGCACCCAGCTGTCCTCTGCTTCAGTGCCCCAATCTCTGTGAAGGTAACCTCCTCTGGAGATGATGGCTGGGAGTGTGAGGAAGGAGACTGTGTCTGGTACCCGCTGGATGGGCTGCCGGGACTGGGGCTGGAACTGCCCGAGGACCCTGCATATAGGATCACCCCTCCACCCGCTAAACAGAAAAACAAAAAATAAAGGTCATGAGATGAGAGCTGAGCGAAGATGTTTGGGTCTTGTGGTAACGATCATGAAAAAATGCATAATGGATTAAGTGTCACACCATTTGAGAACTCATAATACTAATAATAATGGATTAGATTTATATAACACAATTAAGGCATACTCAAAGCGCGTACAATTATCCATCATTCATGCACTCTCACATTCTCACTCCAGTGGTGATGGAAGCATGGCTGCCAATCTGCGTCTACGGACCCTCCGACCATCACCGAACATTCATTCACCAGTGTGAGTAGCTGCACTGGAGGCAAGGTAGGTGAAGTGTCTTGCCCAAGGACACAACAGCACATGACTGGGACAGAGCGGGAACCGGGCCACCAACCTTTTGGTTATTGGATGACTTGCTCTACATCCTAGTCATGGCCGCCCCCAGAAGACTATACATATGTTAACAGTATCCCTGCATCACAGAAAAGCCAAGTTAAGGCAAGTGGTTAAGGTCTGTATAGGGCTGTTTGTTGCTATAGGCAAACTAGGCAAATGCTTAGGACCCTTAAGTTGCATGTTCAGCCTCATCTAAGAAAAATTCAGATGTCCTATCTTTACCTGTAGCTATCTCATGTGTTTGTTACATCCCTTATATACTTAAAAATTAAACATGGGGTATAAATAAAATAAACAGCATTGATAAGCTGTGCCTTGTGTTTTTGTGTCATTATTAGGCCATATTCTTTGGACCACACTGTCACACAGTTAGTGACATAGCGGACCGCTGACAGGTATGATGGGAATGATTGACAGCTACCACCTACCATTCCATATGATTTTTGGACTTACTGGAGCACAGAAGTGTACCTCAGTCTAAAGTTAAGCCCTGCTTTGATAATAACACTGAACAGTTTTGGTCAGAGACAGCATCCTTGGCATGACAACATGTTGGCCTATGTATATAATATATGAGGACATTTCCATTTTATTGATGAATTTTGACTTAATGTTAGTTTTGATCTAAAGTTAATATGTCAAATGAAATTGATTCACGGTGTATTTTTAATTAACTTCCTCCTTGCATCCATTAGATTTGATTTTTTTATTCTAAGACAAATATTTTTGCGCAGTTCAAGGCTTCAGCAAACTGTTGATATTACCACAGAAGTCCCCATATTATGCTGTGTAACCAGTGGCAGTTCAACCTACAGGCAATATAGGCAGTTACCTAGGGCGCCACCCAGTGGAGGGCACTAAATATGCAGCAAAGAAGGCCAAAAGGATTGTACTGTAAATACAAGTGGGAAGTGTGATCATGGAAAGCAAAAAAAAATACAAATTGTTACTTAAGGTGAATTTGCACCACATTTTCCCTTATTTTGTATATTATATTTTGATTATTTAACATGTTCACATTTTGTATTATATAATTTTGCACACAATATTGTTTTCTATATGATTATTTTTCTGATTCTGTTAAGATTCTTGAGTGTGCACTTTTTTCTCAGCTCCTATTGTGTTTTTAATGATGTTGCGCTACTTTACTATAAAAAAAGAAAGTTTATTTATTGTTTTTATGGGTGTTTAATTATAGAGGACATTTATTTTCTTTGCAAGAAATTTGTGCATACTGTTTCAATGTTTATAATCTTTATTTAAATAAATGTGCAGTTCTTTGGACATGAGGTCTTTTTTTTGTGTATGCTTTTTTTTTTTATTTTGGGGAGGCCCATTGGTAAAGCCTGCCTAAGGCGCCAAATGGTCTAGGACCGCCACTGATCATGTCACCATAAGTTACCAAGAGCCACCAAATTATGCTTTGTAACCAACCGACAGTCGCCTACACAAACAAGTTAATGACCTGATAGGACATTTGTGTCCCATTCTAGTGTCATATCAGTTTGGGTTTATGTTTCTACACCAGGTGAACTCCTACAGATACTAACTAGATGTGTTCTCTGCTGCAGGTGAGACATTCTGAAAGGCATGAGGTTAGTGAGGCCATCTGTATTTCCTTAGAAAATGCCTGGTTACTCTCCGAGGCTGGATGTGATGTGATGTAATGTTGCACAACCTCTGGGCAGCAGAGAACAGCTCTGCGGCGTCGTTGCCTCATTCCGGGTGTAATAGGCGTAATGGCGCGCTCAGGCGGATAAAGTGGCGCTAAAAATACTGCTGGTAGCACAGCAACAGAGGAGGCAGGTTTCCGCTGAAAGGACCATGGAATAACTACTTTTGCATATAATTCCGACGTTATGCTATTAAGTATTTATGGTGGACCGTGGAAATGTGTTGGATGTTTTTTTTTTTCCTCGTTCAGCTGCGCCTGACTGAAGTTTCACTGCCATTGCATCCCCCGCTCTCTCTCTCTGTCTCTCTCTCTCTTCTAGTCATGCGTTGTGGATGAGCTGAGACACGGCCTCACGTGTCTGCGGGGTCTGCTGCCTCCTCCGCTCCAATAATAGCCTTGCTCCTCTGGCACCGTGCCCAACGCCAGCTAACAGCACGACACCTGACCGCAGCCTCACATGCATGGACTCCTGACACGGTTACTGCCCGAACCAAATCCGCAGTCTCGTGTTCAAATACACAACAATCTGAAGTCAGATCTGTGTTTATAAACATACATGGAGGAGGGGGGGGGCTCCGCTCCCGGACGTGAGGTGGTACCCAGTCCCATCTACTGCTGTTCACGCACGACCCACAGTGGGAGAAAATGAGTCACGTTTTTGCAGAAGAAAAGCCTATTCAGCTGCACGGATGGGGATACTGGAAGAATACACTCACAACTCTCTGTACAGTAACAGGAGACGCCAGAATGACTAGTCATATGCAAATGTGTCAGAGTCAAACCATCACTGCACATGTGTCAGATCATGTGTCAGTCAGAATCCACTCCAGCTCAGTCCACCCAAACTTGTCTTAAACATGCCGTAAACACAGCCCACAGGGAGGACAGGGGGCCTTCCTTTCCCTGTGTTGCTGTGTGCTGCCCTTTGCTGCACAAGGTATTTGTCTAGCTCAAATGTTTTGATAATCCCTCATGGAGCACGTGTTGGTGGATTTGTTGACTCATGCCAGAGCCATAGACAGGCCCAGCAGACACAGGCCTGAGCCTCACCTCTGCCTCCATGTAGACTGTCATGGCCCAGCCCCCACTCCACCCACACATTGCATGTCCACCTGAACACTCACATGTTGTGTTTATGAATGACCCCTATAGCTCCTGCTCTGTCAGTGGAACAGAGGCCACAGCACATCCCACATGTGCAGGAAGCCACATGTATAGACAGATAAATACCACTGTCCATGCATTTAGTTATCATGACATCCAACGGTTAAATAATATGGACTGGATGGCATATGCATATAAACATAATGCTGTTTTTATTTATGGGGAATGTCCATGATACAAGAAGGTAATGGTTATTTTAGTTGATAGGATGTTTTTGTTGTTTTTTAAAAAAATGCAAATTCAAGTAAGAATTTGCATTGTTCATCTTCAACATTAAAGGAATTCTAGACTAGTATTTCTATCTCAGATTTTGGGAAATATTTCACTTTTCTGCCCCATACAGAAATGCACTCTATTGTACCATACTAACTTTGTCATATTATTTTAAAATATAACTTTACAACATAGGAAATAAATTTGTATATGCACATATATTCAAATATGCTGTATAGACTATACAGGTTAGACATACTGTATATGCCAATATATTTGAAATTGTTCTATCTCATAGGTTGCATAGACACCATTTCCCATAAAGTTGGAATATTGTTTTCAGACACATTGCTTTTTTATTTCTATTTATAGACATCAGTAATCACCTTTAACCAGGTGTACTTAGTCCCAGTTATGCTTCATATCAACAATAAATCACAATGTCACAGTCATTTCATGAGAAGAGGTAAACATTTTATCCCAACTTCATGGCCAATAGCTGTGTATTTTGGTTTTGTTCATGTCTAAATTCATTGTAGGTAAACTTTAAATAGTGGTCTATGTGGTACAAGATTACTTTATAAAGTTAATTATAAAAATACCCTTAGTATTTGATTAGTTTGTTGGAGACAGATTAATTTCCCAGTTTAAATGAATATTGACCACTCTGATACAAAACAAAAGAACCAGTCCTTGTGTTCTTGTAGTCTTGTTTCTGCGTGGACCTGTCAGGACTCTGTGGGATATCTCCAACAGGATTTCCACACACAATGTAGCAGCTCAGAGGGTGGACACAAATTAGGTCAGCGCAGACAGCATTAATTGAGGAGTCAATCACTCCTCAATGCCCATCTTAAGCTTAGCCTACTCGTGCAAGCACTAATCTTCCTGGGACCAGAAGCAGTCAAAGAAACGTGAGCACTTGAG
The DNA here is from genome assembly GCA_029814645.1 of Fowleria isostigma. Classification (NCBI taxonomy): domain Eukaryota; kingdom Metazoa; phylum Chordata; class Actinopteri; order Kurtiformes; family Apogonidae; genus Fowleria; species Fowleria isostigma. The sequence continues at coordinate 21,793,193 of JAPTGZ010000026.1, read as the reverse complement.
TGACACCACAGCTCCTCTCCTCTGTCGTCCTCTGTCTCTTTACGTTATTGGCTCACCTTAAATTACACAGAGAAAGCTGTAGCCTATATACCCTACACTACAGTTGAGGTAACTGTTTGTTTGTCCTTGTGGTGTAAAGTTTTTAAACACAGTGTGGCTGGCTTCCTGACAGCAATGCAGTGATTTTTATTTTCCTGATAGAAAAATATGTGTTTAGCCCAAAAAAAGATCGTTATTGTGTGCTGCTGAATGTGGCCAATTCTGAACACTGCTTGGGTGTCTGCAGTAGACTTTTAGCTCTGGCTGGTGTAAGTAGGTCAATATCACAGGAACTTGATAGAATTGTGTCTATGTGCCTCAAGCAACTCTCTAAATTGATGCAGCATCACACAGCAGCACTGGCTCATGCAATTAGAAAGAGGAGCTGAATTCCATTTTCACACTGGGTATAGCCTATATATGACTCCCATCTCTAATATGATGACTTTCTGTGCATCATGTCTGCGGCCAAATGGCAGCCTGCCTGGTACTCGCCTAGTTTCATTGATTTTCACAACATCCGTTCGAGGGTTAGTAGATTTTTTTTTATCAGCCACAGGGTAGGGCTCAGTGTTTTTAATCCTCTATTTCAGCATCATTTGGTAAACGCGGCTGCAGTGATATATGGGAGAGGAGTTGTGCTTAACAGCAGAGTCACGTTCCAGCTGAAACACACCCTAAGCGGATGTTTGGCCTCATCTGATGACTTGATGACAGATGTTGCATAGTCAAAATCGAGTCAACTTCCACCACCACCACCACCACCACACTGTGCGCTCCGTGATTTAATAGACATGAATCCAATAGGAGGAGAAAAAAAAAGACGCATGAGGCGGGTAAACGTGACGAGAGGAGGAGGGAAAAAAGTTAATGCATGGAATCGCTGACCCACTGACCAAGCTCTCTTTCTCTCTCTCTCCCCACCATCACCGCAGGCAGCATCGACACAACAGCGTCCGTGAGAGCGGGGACGCGGCGGGAGGAGGGCCTCGGTATCTCACGCGTCGCACGCGGCTGTGCGAGGGAAGCCACGTGAGAGGCTTTTGACGGTGCTTTCACTGGGAAGACATGAAGCCAGGAGCCAGAGCTTCTACAGTCCGCCAGGGGCTTATAATTAAAGAGCCGAATTAAATAGAGCAGCACGTTATGGGTGGTCTGACCGTGCACCGTCAGCCGATGCGCAGCAGGAGGCTGAGTGACCGCAACACACCGCACTTTGTCAACAAATGCACGGCCACTGAAACACTTTAGCTGTGGGGAATAAAGGCTACATGTCTCATGTAAAATGTAGTGCAGCGTACTTGAATTTCTCAGTTTAGGCTATAGACAGGCTATAGGCTTACTCATAAATAGATGATGAGGTTACAGGTGAGAATGGCGTCACAGACTTACATGTTACCTGGAGCACTGCAACACACAAGTCTGCACAGAGAGGAAAGGTTTGCATTTATGTATGTTGTATATGATGGATCTATAGGTTTCTACTTGAAATCTGTTAGAATTTATGTTACCCCCTCCCTTTAGAAAACAAAAATACAATATGATACAGGAAGCCACTAACCCATTAATTATTTACTTTAGTGTGGCTTACATGTTGTCAGTTTAGTTAATATATAGAACTATTGATCAGTGACTGAAAGCTATTGTAGTTTTTCAGTGTAAATAGAACCTAGATCAGTAGATGATTGACAGAAAAGATGGTGAGTCTTTTTTAATGTCACTGAAGTAAAAGAACCTTGTAACATCTACAGTCTTGCAGCTTAGAAAATTACAGGAAAGATAAATATGTAGCAGTCCAAATGAAAGAAGAAAATACATATTCCATAAAGCAGCTTTTTGCACATAATGGACACTTAGGCTACTGTTGAAAAGGAATTTTAGGTCTTTATTTCTCTCCCTGACAGTGTCATATAATAATGGAATAACTGACCAACAAGTGACCATTTGGTTCCAATATTCCCAGTGTTATTGGCATGACAGCCGTTTATACTGATCTATATGGGCTTGTATAGCTCAGATTTGTACATTGTCCGATATGCTATTATATCAATGAATAATTATTGATATTTATATTGATTCTTCATGGGACTTCATTTTCCCTGGAACTCCCACGTCAATATTCTCTGCAGGTGAAATTGGGGCTATGTGTCACCCTCTTTATGAT
>JAPTGZ010000026.1:21771352-21781983 GCA_029814645.1 Fowleria isostigma | reverse complement strand
GCTTTTAGGCATTCCATGTTTTCTTTTCTGTCTGTTTTAGTCACATGATACACACAGGAGTCAGTACTTGATTGCATTACCATTGTTTTTGTTGACTTTTGATGGTCTAATAATTTTTTCTGCAACTGTAGGTGGCAATTAAAATGTGAATTAGTGTTCAACACACATGCTGCAAACTGTATCAGCAGATTTAGTTGCAGAGGTTTGTAGTAGTACTTAAAAAAATACTAAACTAAACTAAACAAAACACAGTGGTTCATCATTTGACTAAAATATACACATAAGAGTTAGTACTTGATTGCATAACCATTGTTTTTGATGACTTTTGATGGTCTAATACTTTTTTCCATGACTGTAGATTATGTTCATTCTTTATTGTACATCACCGTCTCATTCAGGCATATTGAGTTTTTCAGTCCCACTCTCCTCACTTCTCCCTCTAACCTTCTAACCTGACTTCCTCCCTGTCATGCTCCCTCCATCATGCCGTCTTCCTCTTTCCTTTCTGCCTTTTCTACTTTTCCTCTACCAGAGAGCCCCAGGCCCCTCTACTCCATAGCTTTGTGAATGCAAATATGCTTGAATGCAAAGTGGAAACACACGACCGAGTCCGACGTTTCCATGAATATTTCATATCTTCATAAACACACCCAGAGAAGCTGCAAAGCTATGCGCCGAACAATGCCTGTGTTTGCTGGATGACTTCCTGTGAGAAATCGCCTCTGTAGGTTCGACTTTTTGTCAGAGCACACTGTGTTAGGATTGATGCCGGGGCAGTGTGTTATGATGTCACAGCCTGAAGTTAATGATACGAGAACGGCAGGGGCCATAGGCCATGTTTCCAGTGGTGCCCAGAGAGGGAGATAGCACCCTGATCTATCTTCATTATCCCCCACTCTGCAGCCTCCCAGACACAATGATCATAAATCTCTGCCTGAAGCACACTTCACTGACACTGAAACACAAACACTAGTAACCTCTGACCCTCTCGCTGCTACTGCCTACACACACTCATACATGCACACAGACACAGACGCATATGCAACGGGAGTGCGTGAAGCCTAAATACCCCCCTGCACAAGCTCACTGTCATAATTTAATAAGGAGCGCAGCACGACCTGCAAAGCAACATACAGATGCACGAGTATCTCCATGCACTTGACAGCACATTCTGACATAAATGCTTACAGTCTCAGTCAGCCTGATAGCATCAAAATTCACACGTCATGATTCGTATTGAGGCGCAGTTTGTTTTTTTTTCTATGTCCTGTGGCTGTATTTACCTTCTTGTTTCATTTTACACAATTGCTGATTTAGTACTGCTATGTAAACAGGTGAGAGATCCATACTAGTTTTCAGTAGCCTCATAAGCAACACATAAATCAAATGTAAACCAGATAAGGATCAGCTGAAGTGTTTTTTTCTGTATGGCTTAGGTCATTGCTTCCTGAATATAAGGTTTCTTACAAAAAAAAGACCAGTAAAGCCTCTCTCACTGCTCTTTATTCACCCTGATTATGGACTGGCACATCCACATTGAGGAGAAAAAAATTCATGAAAGAGTATTTCAACAGAGTGCAGAGACCAAGGGAGGCATCGTAGGAAAATCCTGAACTAGGTTGGAGTGTTTCTTAATTACAATATTTTGACTTGAATCATTTATACACAGTGGTCAGATGAGCAGACGGGGAAGACTTGAAAATCATCAAACCTAACCTTTAAATTTACTCACAAAAAGAATTACAGCTATTTATTATGCTATTTGGATGTTTATTTTCTTCTAAAAATAGGTATATTTTTATGATCAAATTAGAAGGGCACTCTGAGAGCGCTTCTCCCTGCCAAGGCCTTGTAGGCCTGTAATTCAATCTAATGTACTATCTGAAAGTATTAAAAATGGAAGTTTAAAAGAAGTTAGATCTGGACATTTTTATTGGATTTGCGCCAAGATTTAATTGGTTTATCCTCGGCCAATTCCCTGTCTTTCCAAGTTTCAAAACGATGAGTTTTTTGTAGAATAAAATAGTAGAAAAACATCTACTTGGTAATAATTCATCTTCTCCTGAATTAGTTTAAAGATTGCAGCATTTTACATAAATCTTATGCTGTGTCGGTTGAAACATTTGCCTTAAATGGTGTCATTTGGGAGTGTGTGAAGTAATGGACATTGTGACTGAAGGGCATCATCCAAATTTCAGAATAAGTAGTGCATGTATAAGTTGGTTAATTTTAAAATGCTTGGTGTGCTCACTGCTAAGGATTTATAGTTCTAGGCATGAATAACAATTCTTCTCCTTTTAGCATCAGAGAAGCGTCTGTTTATATACATTATTAGTTTGTTTTTTTCCTTAAAGCGTTGGCGACCTCCGCTCGGCTCAGGAGGTAAAAGTGCCCGTTGAGGTGCCAGTTTAGGTGTGCCTTCTCCTCCCAGTTCTGAGGTTTGAGGTGCTCCTCATAACCAAAACAACTTGAGAAACATTACATTCAGAAAACAGGGCACACGCCCAGAACCACAAACACATAAACACAGATCTGAAACATATGATCTCATATGGAGAGAGGGGCACATTCAGGGGCACACCCAAATCTGTCATTGCTGCTGCTGCTGCTGCATGGCTCTGCTCTGCCATCTCAGATGGGGACTTCCCTTCAGTCATTGTGCCACCAATACTTTCATTTAGGAACTGAACTGATTTTAGTAGGTTACACAAACCCATACTTTTCTTGATTTCTTCTAACTGCCTAATGTTTGGAAAGATGATCACAGATGGTTGTGGAATCTCTCATCTCATCTCATCTTCTGAATTTATTTCCAGTTAAAGTAGAAGTATTTTTTTTCTTTTTAACCCATGAAAACCCAGAGCAACTTTTGTGTCAGTCCCCAAATTAATTTTTCTTTATATTTAACCATTTTTTTGACCCATAAAGACTCAAACATCCACTATCTACCTAAATTATCTACTAATATTAACTGTTTAATCCCTGTTGATCCACTAATCCATGTCAATAATTGGTGTAAAATACAGTTATTCATCTTTTCATGGTCATCAGATATGACCCATTTGATGTTCAGAGGCGCTGTAGTTACCATGGAAATATCATCATCTATAAATTAATTCACAAGTAAAACCTATGGAGTTGAATCAATGACAGTGGATGGACAACTGTGTTTATGGTCAATTGAGGTGCGATTTAACTGGAAAAGTCACTGTTGCTTCAGTTTTCTCTGTTTTGGACATAATAACCCTCTACTTTACTCTAAACTTTTATGAACATCTACACAATAAGTAAATTAAATGTTGGAAAATATGTAATTTTTACTAAAAAACTACAAAATACAGAAGATAATATTGCAACAAATGGCAATAAACCACTTAATGATGGTCAAATATAGAGGAAAAAAATCAATTGGGAAGTGCCACAAATGTCACACGGGGTTTTTATGGAGTAAAAAGAAAAATAAATAAATAAATTGGAAGGATTTTATATACTCTGACTCTAAAGTTCAAAAGTTTAAGTTTTTAGTTTTGCTCAAATACTTCCACAATTACTTTAAAACATTTATCTTTGTACTAAGTCTGTTAAGTAGTAGTAGATATAACAGTCATAGCAGTAAAAACAATTTATTGATGTTCCTAAGGGAAGATCACATGTTGTAGAGACATTGCAAGCAGTAAAACACAATGCCAAACAAATATAAGTTACAAAAAACAGCACCTATGTGCTAAGAATCATCTTTGAGTGTACAGTGCAGATGGACGGGGCAGAAGTCAGTTTGGATCATTTCGTAAATTTATGGCATTAAAAATAAACGACTATGTGGAACTACTTTTGACATTACTGGATAGATAAAGTTATTGGCGTGCTATTTAAACAGCGTCTGTGTTGAATCAGAACATCATAACATAGAAGATGTGTGATGTTCAGGATGCTCCACCGTCAGAATTTATTGATTAAACACAAACGACTGGAAATCATGGTAGAACGTAGCAATTGGAGAGTTTGTGCAAGTTTGTAGGTAAACTGACTCTCAAAACCAAGAAGATGAAGGAGAGAAAACTAATTCACCCGAGAGACAAAGAAGGGAGAGAGAATTAAAAACAGAAACTTAAGCTCTCTGGGCCTTTTTCTTCCCTCCAGGCATTTTGTGGCTTGTGAAAAAATGTGCTGTATATTTGAAGTGTTGGGTCACGTGACGTAGGAAGGCTTTATGAATCAGAGAGTATAATTATTTCTTAGTGAGTGAGAGAGTGAGTGTGTGCCTGTGTTTAGGGAGTGAAAGAGTGATTTTAAGAGGTAGAGACTGAGAGGAGGAGGAGGAGGAGGAGGCGGAGGAGGAGTGAGTGCAGGAGGGGGAGTGAGGGAGTGAGCGAGAGAGTGAGTGAGTAAGAGGGAGAGAGAGAGAGAGAGAGAGAGACTCGCTGCTACTCTATCTTTGCTGTCAGAAGGACTCTGATGAACGTACACACATCTTTTTCTCCTTGTCCCCTTGTTCGTTCCGCTAATCAAACCCTTCCATCACGATCTTTATCTGTTCATCTGATCACCAACAGAACAGCCGGTGAGTAATTTAAACTTCACTAAGTTTAGATATTGGTGGTGTCAGTCTTTGTTGTTGTACTTTCCCTTTTTGTGCTCTTAACTGTCGCTCTGTTATCACGGTGAGAAACTGGTTTTTTTTTTGTTTTTTTTTTTGGGTTTTTGGGAACTTATATTTAGACTCAGTAAACATTTTAATTAAACACAGAGCAAGAGCACAGGCACTGAGAAGATGAATCGTTTTCACCTCGAATGTCCTATTGCACATGTGTTTAGATGCAGTGTTTGAGTGTGTTTGTTTTCTCCATGGCTGTGAGTGACACCGAGTTTATATGAAAACATACTTGAGCATGTGAGCGCCTGCATCCACATATGTGCTTATTAGTGAGCTACGGTGACGGCCTGTGGAGCTCTTTATTATTAGCATATGTGTGTGTGTTAGTGTGTACACAGTTGCATGTGTTTGATGTGTATGAATGTGTATTCACCAGAGGAGTCACCAGTCCTTGACCTGTGTTTTTATAAGCAACATATGAACACTTGAAAAAGAGAAGCATTGTTTTCCACTTTTTAAACGGCAGAGGCTAATTCCTGTGGAGTGAGGTGTGTCTGCAACTCTGGTCTTAGTTTACATGGAAGTTTATTTGTTGTGTTCACATAGTTAGCAATGTCACTGAGGATAATTTATTAAAGTTGGCATATGCGCTAGGTTAACTGGTTCCACTTGTTACAGCCATGTGTAACATAGTACATTTGGAGCTGGAAGGTTTTCATGTGAGATAAAGATGAGGGATCTGATGTCAGAGTAAGCTGTAGTTTGTCATGGTTTGTCACTGTAGTGGAGCGCGTCGTGCAGTCCTTTGGTTTATTGCTTAAGCGATGTCTGGTCAGTAGGTACAACTGCAGCAGCTGGACTGCCTCAGCTCTGCACCTGCTGTCCACAGCCGGTTTCCCCTGGTGGACGTGACACAAATGTGAGGGACATTTTGATTGAAGTAAATTGAAAAAACACCCACAGGGATGAGTGAGAGTTACCTGCTGAAGGCCAGCGATAATATTGTTTCCCTCCACTGTCATCTGGTCTTTCAGTTCAAGATGGTGACATCAAGAGTGGAAGAAACGGAGCTCATCTCCCAGGCACAGTAATTTCATGAAGCACCACCCACGGGTCTTTTTTTCAAGGACAGGCGGTCCATACAGAGCAGCTTTATCTTCATGGTGTGTAATTGCAGTATTTTGCATGTCTACACTGACTGTATGGAATCAATTATTTATTATTTGTGCTTAGTGTTATACACTCCAGATGGTTATTGGTCATTATTTATGAACACACAGAGTAATAGTGAATGTGTTGGGTTGGCAGATTTATTGGTTTATTGAGAATATTATAGAAAATAGACACGAGAGTGCATACCTCCACCAAGGCCCCGCAGTTGTGTCATTCATTCATTCATTCATTCAGTCAGTCATCTCCTGCGACGTTATAGAAGGCTTAAACAAATCAGGGCCTTGCTCTTCTATTGGCCGTCCTCCAAAATTTAATGGGTTCATCCTTTACCCACATCCTGCCTCTCCACTAAGTTAAAAAAAAAAAAAAAAGTGGATTTTTTTTTTTTTTTGCATAATCCAATTGGAAAACAAATAACAAACTCAGACACAAAAACAACCAACCAACTATTGTAAAAAAAAAAAAAAGAAAAGAAAAGCAGAAGCCTCTTGACTGAAACAAACAAAATGCCATTTTTAATATTCTGCAACAGAGCTGTGATAATAGACTGGTACGATTTACTAGAGGAAATAAGAAAAAGGGACCATGTGTGTTTTGTTTTGTTTTGTTTTGTTTTTTAGTCACATGTCTCTCAGATTTTGACATTTCTGGTCTGGATTAGAAGATTAAATGTTCCAGAAACAAAAATCAGTAAAACAATCACGGTCTTTAAAGTTTCAAATAAAAAACAAACCGCAGTTTTGTTCATCAGTTTTTTTCACACAACTGGAAACCTGTGTTATGGTGATAATACTTTTCAGGTGTAGATAAATCTACAGGATTTACAGGAATAACTGAACCAACAAAAAGCGTTTATATTGCAAAATCTGCTAACAGTCCTTCTTTGTGACTTGACTTTGAGCAGTAAATCTGGGAGTTGTTGTTACCTGTCTTTTTCTGGAATGTCTATAGCAATTAAGGCCCCAGTGGTAGGGAGGGGTTAGACAGGTGGTTTTAGGGGAATCAAGGTGCTCGCTGCCACCACACTATAATTAACAAGGAAACTATCTGCACACCATTTCCTATGTCTATTTTTGCAGGTGTGCTGCTCTGATTGGGAGGATTTACATTTTCAGCCTGCCTCTGAGCCTTCATTAAAAGATCTTCTGGCATAAACTTTAACTACTGTGAATGTGGTTTTTTGCGTGTTGTGCTTGCATGTGTTTCTCAGTGTTGCTTTGACTCCCCGGGCTAAAAGTAGTGGTGGTGAAACCCATCCATTATGCATCTCTTCATACAGAGAAAGGATTGTTTTCTCTCTGTGATGAAGACAGGACACACCTTTATTGCTGCTTATGTAAATCCTAAAAACTGCTCCTCACATCTGTATGCTTTTCCTGTTGTTTTCTTATTTTATCCAGCTCTTTTCATTTCCTTCTTTCTTGATTCATTTCCCCAAACTTCTTCCCATCATCTGTCTTTGTCTGTTCCTGTTGTGGTGTGTTTTCTTGTTTGGCTGGACCCATCGCTGGAGTCTCCATGTTGAGCTCTCCAAAGGGCTCTACCACATCATGGAAACAACGAGCTGTCAGGATGACTTCATCAAGTCACAAAGTGTTTTATGTCTCACTATAAGTTCTCACTCTTTCCATACTCTAGTCTGCCACTGCAAGTCAATACAGAGCTGTGTGACATGTTTAAGCAGTTAGGAACAAAAAGATTGACGAATGACGTTTAATGGTTATTTATAATCCACCAAAAAATAATAAATAAAGGCTTGTGTGATGACACTCCCCAGCAGCACTCCTGAAAAACAATACCTCTTAAGTGGCAAATGATTACACAGAGGTTCTATTTTGCATTGTTGCTGTAAGCAAATACGTGTTTGTGTGATGCCAAGAGCAGGCAGATGTCAAACAAGTTTGAGGGGAAGGAATGCAGGGCTGTTTGGAGACACAGGTCCGTCTGTCACTAGGTGTCTCTCTCAGAGCCATTAACCCAGCACTTGTTGAAAGACAGGGATCTGTCAGCTTTGCATCAGATAATAAAGTGTTGAGGATATTGTTTTCATTGCCAAAATACTGCTGACGCCAGCAGTGAGATCAGATAACCCTCTCATTATCATGTTTCAGTAAGAAGAGTTTTAATTTGTCCGTGACAGCTCAGTGTCCATAAACAGTTCCTGATGGCTGTGCATGGGCATTTTTTGCCAAGATGACATAAAAGAGTCATTTTCTCCAGACATTTTGGAAAGCCAGTGTCTTAAATCTATTAGAACACATGGGTTGTGAAGTCATTGTTTCACCTCTGTGGTATTATGACTTCATTCATGACCCACAACCTAAACATAACCCTCTGTGCTTCAGCCGTTTCCTTTACAAACTCACTGAACATAAATCATTTTGTGATGTTGACAATTGGAAGACAGTGCCTAGAAGATTTGACTGTGTTGAAAAATGAACAGGAGTGGGCAAGTCAAAGGTGGAAAAAGAGTAACAGGACTCGATCATTCTGCCAAACTTTCCCTGCTAGGATACATGGTACACTTCATTTATCTTCAGGCAGTGAATTTACATTCAATCCTTCCAGTAAAAGTTTTGACTTGCTTTTCTGCCTCAGTTGATTGACACATTTTTTTTATTTCACTCTGAAGGAAATTTATTAAAATTTGCACATTGTGGCCTTTTGGGGAGTTGAGGAAAACCAAAGAAAATCAATGAAAACGTCTCAGGCAGAAAAGAAAAAAAAAGAAAAAAAAAGGAGGGGGGTCAGGGAGTGAAGAGAAGAGTAGCATCATGGAAATTTGGACTAAAAGCAAATACCCTCGAAGACAAGAAACTCACAACACTTTCCTTATATAAAATGGCACTGTTACTGTAATGTCTGTGTGCTTTTCTTGACTGGAATAAGAAACATCCTCCGGTAAACAAACTGGAGCGGCGCACAGAATTCAGTTCATATACGCCGAGTAATCACCTGTGGTTTCTTCTGCTGACCAAAAAAAACCAACTGGCTCTCTTGGTTGTGTGGCGCAGAATTTCCTGAGATGCCGTGATTTATTTGTTATTTTTGACTGCAGTTCTTATGGCCTAAGGGGCCTGCCTCCGTCACAACGGTTAAGGCACAATTGTTGTTTTGCTCACAGAGGATTTGATACCCTTTGTTTGACAGACATTCAATCTGTGGGAACTGTTCTCGCTCTCTTTCTGTCTGTTTTACTCTTGCTCGCTTTACCTCTCTACTCAGTCTTTGCCTTTTGGTTCAAATACAAAACTCTTCAACAAACAAGACAATCTCATTCTCTGTAAGCGTGCCTCGTCATGCAGCGCTGTCTCCAAATTACTGACTTGATTGATTTCATTTAATTTCCTACACGCCGTTTTCATCTTGATAGAATCAAAGGATCATCTTGAGTGTAACCAATGAGTCTGACACTCCACTATTTACAGAAACAACCCATGTAAATTTAAACTACAGCCGTTCACCTCTTAGGCAATGATGGAAAGTCCCGGCAGCGGACCTGAACCCACCCATCGCTGGCCCTGGTGCTGCTCGCCTGCCTGGCCGCCTGCTGCCTCCTGTGTGCCCCCCAGGCTCAGGGGAAGTTGGGAGGCCCTCCATGCCCATTTGGCCCTGGCTAACAGGGGATGAGGTCACTCCAAATTCCCCTTATCCCCTTATAGCCCCAGACGGGCTGGCGAAGTGAGCCTACCACAGGACCCAACATAAAACATAAATGGCTCTGTAAAAAGCTGCTGGGCTGATGTGACTCATTAAAAACACTGGCGCCAACTCTTTTATTAATTCATTATTGTGTTTGGGGAGAGTGAACTTATGGGTTCGTTTTTAGAAGACTTCATATCTGTGTCACTTCACTTTTTTGTAGTTTTTTGGTTTTTTTTAACTGTCTTAGGTATGATCATGATCATTCTCTGGACACTTCAGTAGTGACTTGAAGCTGTTCTAGTATCATCCGGTGGATTAACGCGGTGCTTTATTTGTGCTTAAATACGTCATATGTGTAGACTCGTAGCCTCTGCAGTGATCATCCGTATTTTTCTCACATCCTTCTTTTCCTCTTTCTTCTTTTCTCTTCTCCCAGCAGTTGTAGACAGATTGAGCTGCCTTTATGGGGCCTGGTTTGAGTTCACGAGGCAGATACCCAAACGGGCCAAATGCTGGCCAAGTACATACTCATAACACACATGCACTCACACACACACATTATGAGCCTGTGCGTTGCTGGCAGTTTTGTTTTTCCAGTCTGTACCTCTTCTCCCATTAGGCCCACTGTGAAATCTTTAGTGATGTTTTTGTGCGTTAGCCGCACAGTGGAACCACTGCACAGGGTCATGATACAAGTTGTATAAGCAGTGGAAGGATGGAGATGGGGTGCGGGTGGGAGAGGTGGAGGAGAGGATTGGGTATAAGGACGTGATTAAAGAGGATATATGTAGGGTGGGTCAGACGCAGGAAAAATGAAAGGAAACGTGTGGAATAAACTGAAGTCGGCAAAGAAAGAGAGGAAGAAGTAGAAAGAGAAAGAATGAAAAAGAAAGATGGCAGCATGGCCGTGTTGGCAGGATGGGGGTGGGTGCCTATCGGCGGCTGCTCCTTCCTGAAACGTGGCCACCCGAGCCTGCCTGGGCCCTGGATGCACATGTGGAACAGTTTACTGTAATGGAACTCTAAATTAGTGGTGGTTTGAAGCTGCCTGCAGCAGTAGGGTGTAATTAACTGGCTCTGTTGAAAGAGAAAGAGCCAGAAAGAGAGGCAGGGAGGGAGCCAGAGCCCTGGAAAAGGCACGGGGTGAGGTGTGTGTGTGTGTGTGTGTGTGTGTGTGTGTGTGTGTGTGTGTGTGTGTGTGTGTGTGTGTGTGTGTGTG
>JAPTGZ010000026.1:21723744-21754974 GCA_029814645.1 Fowleria isostigma | reverse complement strand
CTCGCCTCTCCTCTCCTCTCCTCTCCTCTCCTCTCCTCTCCTCTCCTCTCCTCTCCTCTAGCTCAGCCATCTGAAACTAACTCTCTGCTATGATATGATATGATATGATATGATATGATATGATATGATATGATATGATATGATATGATATGATATGCACAGTGTGTTCATGTGTGTGTGTCTATGTTTGACCTGTGACTTCGGGCTCATGGAGTCAAGTTTCAGCGACATCGTCAACCACCTGAGGTTTGACCTTGCCAGGTGCTGTATACTAAAAACAAAACTCTGAGAATGCAAGAGGAAAAGGGTTTGTGAGTAACAGGAAGAGAAAAAAACCCTGACGCTTTGGATTGAGTCTGTTTGGCTTATCTTGCTTTTAGGGTAGAAGTTTGGTTTCCGATGTGTTTCTTATGAATATAGTCTGTATGAAATGAAGTTTTGTGTATACTCCCACAGTCATCTTAGGTCGAAGGTTTGTTTACGCTTCTGGATACGAGATGGATAATGATATTCCTCTTGAGCCAAGCAGCCATGAATTAATAAGTAGATGAATTATTTAATGGATAAATGGATGAATAAATTAGAAATGTACACTCTTCAGAATCCAAGGGATGTTCTAGCCAGCTTTCTTCTTTTGGTTCCTCTCTCCTTCTCCTTCCGTACTCTCATTTTTCCTGTCCCTCCGTCTGCCTGTGACTTCAGATAGGGCTGAACAACAGGCCTGTCTCAGGACGTACAAAACTGGGGTCCATTTCCATACACTTCCAGGGGGCCACCACTGCTGTGAGAGAGCGTGTGAGAGTGGAGAAAAAAAGAGTGGGGGTGTCTATGCTTTGGTGGGAGAAGTGTGGAGAGAGCCAAGCCAGATATGACAGTGGAAAAACAATCAAGAAAATAGAAAGAGATGGAGAAGACGGATATGATGCATTTATGTGTGTTTTTGGGGGATTTTTTGGATTCTGGGTGTGACATTTTAGTATTTTTCTGTTTGTTCATCCTCCTGCTTTTTGTTCCTTTATACTGCCTCTTGGGGGGAGTCATCTGTCTTCATTAATCGTGAAGACACCAGCGTTTCAGTGGCTGTCATGCACACTGGCTAAGCTTTAATGAAGACAGATGCCCTGTCAGTGGAGGCCGAGGCCAGGGGGGACTCCAGCCAGCCCAGCCTGCTCTGCTTAGCCAGGGGAGCCCTGATGATAACAAGATGAGATTTGTTTATTTAATCAATCAGGCCTCTATGGCCTTTTCTTTTAACCCATTCACACACATGCACACATTTAAAAATCAGGCCTCCAAATTCCACAAGTATATTTTTCTTTTGGCTATGTTCCCAAAAATCAAAGAGATAAAAAAAAAAAGTCCAGAGAAGCTGCCCTGAGGGTAAAGGATCTGAGTGTAGCAGAGCAGAGCAAAGTGAGGCTCAGTGTGGTGTACTGTTTCAAGCCCTCTGTGCCCAGTAACCTTTGTAAACAAGGCCGCCCTATCCCACACCACCAACCATAATGCCTCTCTTTACTGAGGCAGTTGCCCCTCATTGTCCTCATCAATGAGGCTGATGAATTGATGTTTGACTGTGATATCTCATTAAGCCGGCCCAGCTGCAGAACAGAGGAACCTGTCTGGTCCCAAATGCTACACTCATCCAAGCACTCACACACACTACAAACCAAAATAACCACAGGGTTTGTTAAGGGAGTCACCTGGCTGAAGCATGATAGTCAGCAATGACTTACTGTGGTCAAACTGGGTCTCTGCAATGAGCAGATGGCAAACTTTTAGTTGCATTTAATAAGTACATTGATAGAAATCTCACCCTGTACGTCTTCAGTAACATATGGAAAACACAATAAAAAATGTTTATCCCCCTAAATCTCCCACAAAGTGAGTATATCCTATTGTCTTGGCAGTAAATCTTATGTGGTGATAAGTGTCAGTGCTGTTGGCCGTTAGCCAGGGACAATCACAGGACTTAAAAGTGTGTGGTCAGTTTTCCTGTTTTTTGTTCACCAGTGGGAGACCTCAATGTCAGAGGTTAGTCAGAGGCTATGGCCTGGCCAATGTCAGATCTACACCATGTGTGGCGGCCTTGTCAGCCTGCTGAAAAGGAGACCCTTTCAACCAGCTTGGCTTGTGTAATGCTCTTAAGTGCCTTATGCCACAGAGCTGGTACTACATCTGAGCTGCCCTGTGTGTAAGGATAATGGACACTGATTTAGTCATACGTCAATGAGAACTGAATTAGTCAACTGCTAGGGAAGCCATTTGAGAGAGCCTATGCAGACCAATCCCCTCTCTGTCAATGTTCATTTGCTTAGAAGAATGAGGCAATTACGCTTAGTAGTTCTCCAGGGTCAGAAGAAGGGGAAGTGCGTTTTTCTCACCAAAACAGATTCGTTCCTCGATCTTTTCAAACACAGTTTGGGCATTAATTGCGATGCCTGCAACTGATACATACAAGTACGTGGCACAGCAGCGACAGATTGGTGAAGTAATCTATCACCCTCTGTGCAATCACACCACCACACAAGCACAGAAAATGCATGGGCACACACGCCTCTTTGTTTTCCCTTAATGTGCTGTTCAGATGTGAATTGAGGAGCTAATTGAAATGAGGGTATATCACAGCAGCAGTGGCAGAGAAAGAAGAGCTTCTTGTGACCGCTGGCACATTCTAGCCCCGATCATTTTCTCTCTGATGGAAGTCCGCAGTTATTTCATTATAATTACAAAAGATTCAATTAAAAGATTAGAATGCCTGAAGGGGCCGGACTGGGAATATATAGAGGTATCTTGGTTAAGGGGGATGGTGTGAGTGTGTTGTGAGAAAGAACGAAGACTTACCCAAGCATGGTTGCAGTTCTAATGAGGACTTGTCAGTGCTGTTATATATACATAAACCCTTTTGATCCTTTCAAGATAATGTCAAATGAAATGTGCTGGAGTTAAAAGGCTTAAGTAGTCAGCTGGTCCAAGGTCAGTGAGTCGTAATTGATATGACTGAGGGAAAAAACCTTCTCTGTCTCTGAAAACAGTTATGTCAAAATAACTCAAATGAGTTGTTAAAACGAAACTTTTTTTTACTGTTAATTAAAGGAAATGAGATAAAGATCAAAGTGAAGTGTAAAGAACATCACAAAGCATGAAAGTAATCTTCTTTTCCTTTTAATGTCACTTTAATGCCAGTGTACAGTAGAGCTAGTACTTTTAATTAGCTGTTCAAGAGGGAAATGTTTTTATAATAACCTTGATATGAATATATTATATTATATTATATTATATAGTCAATATGACAAAACGGTTTCTAATGAAACGGTTTTTTTTCTTTTTCCTGTGGAAATGAAAGAATTTACTCTGAATTGAAAGGAAATGGAAGATCAAAGTTGGGTATGAAAACCAAAGTGTGAAAGTACTCTCTATTTTCTCTGATGACATGTTGGAATCCACAAATTACATTTAGCATAGAGCTAGTTTCTGTGAGCTTAATGAGCTGTTAAATGTGGATGTGAATATACAATGTCATACAATATTATGTTACCATGTAATATATATTTTTCATTGCACGATGCAGTTTTTTAGACTAATTTTCCTCTACAGCATTAGCTTAGCACATTAAGAAGCATGTACAATGTAATCCGGGTGTTTTTTCTAAAGCTCTATCTCATGTAAAGTGTTGCTTCTGTAGGATTATAAGAGTGTAAACGTCTGCTTGCGTGTTTGCAGTCTCTATGTAAACTCCTATCTGTCAATGTATGCAGTGTTCACGGGCGTGCTCTGCTGGCACTGGGCACCCAGACTGCTGTGTCAAAGTCATAGACAGACAATGTGCCAGCCTGGATTCCTCAGGCCTGTGTTGGAATCCAGCTCTGCGCTAATAACAGTTTATAGCCCCTCAGCAGCGTCAGTCACACCCCTGTAAATAAAATTCATCAGTATCCACATAGGGGGTGAATTTGTCGCCTTGGACCCTGTGTTTATCTTGTTTCTGTCCGTCGTCAGTGAAATCTATTTGCAGTATTTCACAAGAATGCCACTGCGAGGGATCCCTTTCAGCTGAGGGGTTGTGAAGCACAACATGATGGAACAGGCTGCTATGAGGCAACTGTTTGCTCCTGTGTATCAGCGCTTGCAGATTATAAAATGTGAACTTTCGTAAGTTGTTTCACAATAGTTTGCTGGTCACAGAGGTATTGTGGCTGCCCACCCTAACACCCATGTCTGGCTGCTGCTATTGTAGCTGTTTACTGAGAACAGCTCTTTGCCTGCCAGGCACATTTTCCCTTGTACAAAGGCGTGGGCTATTGGCAGGCTATGAGTGGATGTGTGAACCTTGCATGCTTGTGTGTGTATGCTGTGCTTGTGCGTGCATGTCCATATTTGAGTGCATGAGTTTATTGGCGCCGGGTAGCACGCGATGTACAGTTGCACATGTGTGTTTGGTGTATATAGGAGTGTGTGTATGTCAACTCAGAGCCATGTGTGAGCCGAGTGTGAAGAGAGCATATCTGTTACGACCGTGTTATTGACTGACGGATCGGCTCTAGCGTTGCTAGGGGCTCACTGTTATGAGAAGCAGAGGGCTCGGGCAGCCAAGCCAGGACTAGAAACCCAGACAAACCTGACTGTCCTCGCTCTGTGTATGTGTGAATGGGCCGTGTTTACGCAGCCGACAGCGTTTGGCAAGGAATGGTGGGCGGTCAGTGTAGTACAGCTATTATCTGGGCTCAAGGGTGGAGAGTGATGGAAGAGGAGTTGGCTGAGGGAGGGAGGGAAGCCTGCTGGTGTTGTTTTCACTTCAGCATTAGTCAAATTCTGCCTGTATGCATATGCGCAACTGCTGTGACCACTTATGAGGGAGTAATTTATGAGTTCATTTGTATATACATGTATAGATCATTTGTTTGTGTGCACTTGTGTCCATGTCTGTGTGCATGCTGCTTTGTGTATATATACTCCTGGTGTGATCACAGAGGGAGAACAGGTGTGTTGAAACTGCCATGGCTTTAATTGTGCGTCCAGCTGACAGTTTGGGACTTTGTACTGGGAGAACATAAATGTCAACAGAGAACTTCACAGATGCCTCTATGTGTAACTGTGTGTTTGTAATTCTTTGTTTGCCCAGTGAACACATTTACACACAAGAAAACATGTTATTGTGGAAATCAGATTAAGGCAGGAAATAGTATACACATCTTGAAAACCTGTGTCAGCATAGATGGTTAATGTCTCTCCAACATGCTGTCATGTTTCTGAACAATAGCAGAAACCACCCTGTACAACCATGTAAATTGTTTTATTTTTTGTAGTTTCTGTTTCAGTATGAACCTGATTTTGGACTCTTTCTTTTTAGGATTTTAAAATGCACAGTGATCTTTCCAGTTTCTCTGTATGTAATGTCCCTGCTAGATATAGAAGCATATACCAGGACGTTGGAGTTCCTGTTGTGGAAATATAAAGGATTTATATTTTCCTTAATCTATTCCTGAGAGAGAAATCCAGTAACAGCAGAAGACTGACAGTAACTTCTCTGCTCAGATGTGTGTGAATATGTTCACTTTTTCAGTGGGTTACATCAGCTTCTTTGAATTGAACATAAAAAGTGCATTCTGACGTACATACTGACATGAGAGAATCCTTATGGACACACAGAAAAAAGCTCTAGTGGCTTTAGTGGATATGGAGTAACATACATGTCTGCCTGGAATCATCCAGCCAGTAGTCCTGGATTTATCAGCCTCTGCTCCACAGTTTGAGCTGCAAATCTTTGCCAGAAAACACTGAGAGAACCAGCCAACCAGACAGTCAGTTAGACAGGAAGCAAAGAAGCTGGAGGTTGTGAGAGATGATTTATGTCTTTTTCTGGAATGCTGAATGAGTTCAGGGTACACTGCTGTTATGGGAACGGACTGAATGGGCATCGGTTTCTCTCCCTTACACACATGACGTATGACAGTTGTATTTTTTTCTATTTTTATTTCTGTGAAGGGTAGGAGCCAAAATGTCAAAATGTAATGTTACTGCCCTTGTTAATCTCTCATGGAACTTCCAATACATCGCGTGGCAGACGGAAAAGGAAATGAATCACTGTGAGCCCTTAATTTGAATATCTTGTCAGTGATGTGACAAGCTCCACCCAGAGTTGGGCAACCTGTTGGTGGTTAGTTGCCAAGCAAAAGTGAAAAACTCTGATATGCATCATTGCTCCACTGACATTCAAAGCAGAAGTTTCTCAGAGTGATTTTTACATTTAATATGACTACAAGAGTTTGTGATAGCTGAAACGGATTTGATGCCAGTGTTGGAAAGTTGCAGAAATCACCAGACATGTATGGACCGCAAATCACTTTGACATCAGGAAGCCACAACAGTTTTCTGGCTGCCTTTGTACTTGTTTATCTGTCTTTTATTTTCAGTCTCTGGCTTGTCTTTTGTCTGCAGATGGAGAAATAAGTTGTCGTAAAAGCAAATCTGGACAAAGTAAAATATGAAAACACATTGGGTGAAACGGTCACTGAGCTGAAGATTATGGAAGGCCTAAAAAAACCAAGAGGAAATGCTTTGTGTAGTGTGTGCACATGCCTCTACGCAGACATTTGCATGTTGAGTAGGAATGAACTGTGTACTACTACTTGTGGGTGTGCTTGTTCCTTCCAATGAGAGTTTTTCAGGCTTTGGTCTGTGGTGCTTCCCCAGTGAGCTGGAGTGAATACTACTGTTGTTGTTTATGTTATCCTCCTTTCCCCTCACTTCCTCTGACAGAGCAAGGCTGCAGCCACGGCTGGGCTACTTCTACTTTTGTAAGTTTCTATTGTTGTGGGGAGGAAGCAATAGCAATTGAACGAGCGCTAGTGACCGTGCCAGAGACAGACAGGTGAGAGCCAGGGCTACAGATGGTGAGAGGAAGTCTGGGAGGACGAGAAACAACCCGAGGATCAAAGACACAGGGTTTCCCTCGATGACTCTCCTCTCCTCTCCTCTCCTCTCCTCACCATGTCTGTTTGCCTCCGCTCTGTGTCTACTTCCTCGCCTGCCCGTGAGTTGTCCTTTCTCCATGACATGATCAATGGCCTAGGCCTGTGCCGGATTGCCAGGTTTGGGTTCACTCTCCAGTCAGCGAAGGAGAACTGTGTTTCTCCATCTTCTGGTGGGCAGATGAAGAGTCAGCTGGAGCTCACCACAGGGATGAGGGGGCACATTTTTTCCACAAATCTGCACTTGACTGTCTGCCCCCCCCTCCCCCCCCCTTTCCCTCACACACAAGCCATAAAAGACCTTTAACTGAAATCCTTTCATTGTAATTTGGTTTCCTTTCATTCACACTCGCTTTTTAATACCTCCTTCCTTGGGTTTTGCACAAGGGTATTTGAAGGAAAGTTTTTGCTGGGTTCATGAGGTACAAGCAGTTTGGTGGGCAAATTTGTCTGCTTGAGGCCGACTTGTGTGTTTCTTGACAGGGTTGTTTGGTGCAGGAAAAGGGGGGTGCTTGCTGCCAAATGTTGGCTTGGCTGACTCCATCAAGAAAATATCAAAAGGCCCTTTATGAGGTGTTGTAAAGAAGAAAGGGTGTTTTGAGAGCACCACCAGACTGCAAGGGTAATTCCACTTTTTAAAATGTGCCCTAAGGATACAGGCTTATCCCACCTGCCGCCTTTCCTGCACTACTCTCCACTTGTACGCTCTCTTTGCAGGGACTATAGATAAAGAATAATGTGTGTGTTGGCAGCGGTTTGTGTGTCCATGTCACACTGCGTCATTCTTGTAAGTCCAGAGTTTGGCCGTTACCGCTTATGGCTGCTAAGAACACATGCCAGAACTTTCAGCTTCCTTTATATGCCCGGTTTTAGATAATAAGTCTGTGCATTTACACACACATTCGCCTGTTTCGTGATTTTGGGCTGGTTCTGACAGAAGGGTGTAAATTCCGGGAGGGGTGTAAGTCTGGTTTCTCACCACTTTGGGCTGGCTTGGTCTGTTTTCACCACTCAAACCAAGGCCATCTCCTGGTTGACGGGCCTGTTTTATCTGACCTTCTTTTAAAGGACTGCTTTAGAAGGGCCTCTTTACGGGGCTGTGTGTAACTGTGTGTGTATGTGTAAGCATAGGTAATGAGCTTTCTGACAGCTGTTGAAAGGCGCTGCTACTGCTCAGCACCTTTAATGAAAGCATCCCCCCCTCCTTCTCACTAGACGCACATTCCTCCCTTCCTCCTAACAGCTTTGGTCTTCACCTCCATATAAACTATTTCTTTCTCAACTCTAGGCAGGTTACATTGTGGGTGCTTGTGTAACTCACACAATAGAGACTTGATAGACCTCCCTTTTGAAAGCTCGCAGGTGACTCAGTTGTGTGCACCGCAGCTTGAACACAACAACAGCTCAGTTTGACCTGTGGGAAATGAGAGCACTTGTAGAAAGGTGTAGCGCACAGACGTGGCTACAAAAGCAGTGACAGAGATCCTCCGGAAAGACTGGTACTGAAAAGAGGAAGGAAACCGGCCTGTTGTGTGGGACCTTGTAGCAGAAGCCACAGAGGGATGGCAGGAAGACGTGGGCAGAGAAACAGAGAAGGAGAGTGAAACATGCTGGCACTTCTGACAAGGGTGTGGTACTCTCTTTTCCTCTTTCGTGAAGTGCAGCGCTTCAGAAAAAACCTGTCACCAGGATGATGGTCATTCAGTGAGCACCCTGTGGATCTGTATACTCTGCCAGTGGGTAAAGGGCCAAGGGCACCCTCAAAGGGCCCCACCTATTATGCCAGCAAGTCCCCCAGCCCACTGTTCACCATCCTCTCTCAATCTGCTCTCCTTCTGCCGCTGCAGTCTGCCCAGTGCCCACCCCTCTTTTCACACTGAGCCCTACTGTGCGCCCCTCTCTCACACACTGCCTCCAAGTCTCACACACTACTTTACTGCTCAGCGCATTTGACAAGAACACGCAATCTTTGCAGGCTGTTTAATGAAGGCAGCAATTGAGACAAAGGCCCCACATGCCCACGCTTGCAATTTAACGGGAACCGAAAAGGACTGGAACCCAAAAAGCCTTGAACACAATGAGCTGCACAAATGCACACAGGCTGATATTTTTACTGGAGAAGAGTGAAGCTCACTGTTATGAACAGTCCTGCATTTGCAAATCAAATAGTCTGCAGCGAGTGGGCAGCGCTGCTGGCTGGATGTGTGCACACACACACACACATACACTCACACAAGACAAACACCTAAAAGAGTATGCCAGTGTACTGTATATATACACAAGTCATCGCACAAAAACTGCTTTAGCATTTGATCTCACATGTCAAGACTAGACTTCTGGAACAGCGTCCCACTGAAGATTCAATCACACCACCAAGTCACGTAGACAAAATCTGCAGGCCTATTGTGAAAGAATACTTGTTACCCTGCCAGAATGTCATATGCTGCTCAGTTAAAAGGAGTGTATTGCAACACAAAACACGAGCTGCATAGTCATGCCTTTGCTCACATACATTAGAAACACTCCCCTTTCCAGTCGAGTGAACAACAGGCAGCCTCAGTGTTTCCAGAAAGTCCCCTGTTTTCTCTATAATATCCTCTGCTAGTCTCTGTTCTGTCGTTTGACTCTTGTCGTATCTGTTGAACCTAAAGGGACCTCAACTGGCCCATTTGACTTGACCTAGAATTTAATGTAATTGACCTAGTTGAAGTCACCTTCAGCTAAACAGCTATTTCTGTCATGTGCACTTACATTTCACATCTAATGAGGTTGTGGAGAATGATGTGCTGCACATTCTGCTCAGACCGACAGACGTTAATGTAATGTAGGGGCAGCAGATTGTTGTGCGTGTTTCTTTCTAGTTTGTATCTAGTGAATATTATCCCCTCGTATGCTTGTGTGTGTCGTTTGTAGTGAGTGAATGGTATCTGTGTGGGTATGTGACTGAGGGATTAGGCCTGGTCAGTGCAGCTGGGCCACTTGAGCACAGAGAGCATTGAGAGAAGGGATTATGGAGTAAACTGATACTTAGCAGGAAACGAACAGTGGCTACTGATAACTCAACTATCCCTCCTTCTTTTGCTCTCTTATCCTCTTCTCCTCCCCCAACAACAGCAGCCACCCACCTATCCCACTCCTCTCATCTCATCCGTCCGTCATCGGCTCACAGGCCTCGGCCAGCGGATTGTCATGCAAATGGTGCCCCAGGCCTCGGAGCGCTGATAAGGAGGGCCTCTCATTTCACAGCGCTTTGTTTTCTAAACAGTGATGAGCTCAGTTGAGGAGACTGGGGAAAGGGGCTCAGGGCGGCTGCCTGAATGGGCCCTCTCACTGTGGCGCCCTTGGGTAAGTGGTGCCGGGGATTTAGATAGAGCGGGCTGAAAGAGGCGAAGTCTGGGAGGCGGGTACAGGAGTCATGTTCTCTGGCACGAACCAGGTTCGACGTGTTGACGGAGCCTGATGTATTTTCTGTCTCGCTGCTGTCCGAGTTTTTTCCAGGATGGCCTTTCTCTTTTTGGCTTGCTTTCTTTCTCTCACTGGCTCTCTCCATTTAGACGGTGTCAGTCAGTGTTCGTTACTTGACGCCACATATGGTTTGTCCTTTTCTAAAGGGTTGTCAGCGCTCGGTCTGGAGCCTCATTTGCTGCTGTTATTATTGCATAAACAAAGAGGTTCATGGCACGTTCAGAGGGTTTCTGCTCTCTCACTGACCCCACTGCTTTGTTACATTCAGGCCAAGGAGATATGAGAACTGCTGTAGAAACATTCAACTTCAGGTTTTAGATTGATTTGCACATTTGGCTTTGGGATTGCTCTTAAAAGTAATGGAAAACATATTTGCCTCCAGCAAAGTAAGGCTTTCAAAGAAGGAATTTGAATGTGGATTCTGAATTGTCAAATATAAAAATACATATGAAAAACAGATGTTTGAGCAGCAGGCAACAAATGAAAAATGTCTGACATATTTCTGTTACTATCATTAATGAGGTCCTAGCTGGCCAGGCGCAGCAGCTGTGGCAGGAGTAGTAGTAATGGTCAGCTTGGTCTTGAACAAGACTTGCCCTCAGGAGCAACTGTGTCCTCTCCTCCCCCTTTCTCCCTCTACCCCTTTCTCTGTTTTTTATCAAATTCCTCTTTTTATGCTCCCTTTTTTCTTCTTTTTGAAGTCTCCCCTTTCTTGTAAAAAGCCAAGCTGGTGGTTTTTGCCTCAGCCTTGGGTGTGAGAGAGGGGAGGAGGGGGTTGTAGGTTAAGTTTAGGCTAGCCCTCTGTGCTTTCCATTGAAGGTGCTGGGGGGAGGTGGGGGCAGTAAAAGTTAGAATTTTAGAGCCTCCCTGTTTTTTATTTTATGATTGGCTTTTTTTACGGGCTAGGAGCTACAGCTGGTGGTGTGAATAGCTGCCCAAGGTGACCAAGTCCCAATAAAGTGTAGGCCAGCCGGGCTGGGGCCTCCAGTCCAGCCATGGGACCGCCTTTATAGGCCGCCTTACGAGCCTAGGCCTCTATTAAAACCTGGCAGGGCTGCACTGAGGAATTTAGGGCCAGGAAACAAGAGAAAAATAGGGTTTGTGTGTCAAGGGGAGGTGGGATGCAGAGTTGGGGGGTTGAAGTTTGAGGGTGACCAAGGGTGAAAGTTGAAAGAAGTGCTGTTAGGTAAGGGGGGACAACATGTGTGTCTGTGAGCTTGTGCAGACTAGCATGTGTGATGAGGGTATGGTCCTGGTGTGTGTGCACAGCAGCTTATGTTTCTCGGGTGAAGTATGGAATCCATACGTTGCACAGTTGAACGTCCAAAAGAGCCTATATGAGCTCCGCTTTGGACTACAATGAAACATAATGTACCATAGAAACTATGTGACTCGAGGTAGAGCAGATGTCACAGCTCCGTTCCACTTTGAGAGTTTCAATTAAAGCTTTGTATGCGGGTGGGGTGAATATGCTGTATGCATGCAAGATGTTTTTATAAGCTGTTGTCAGTGTGAGGAATGAGGAAGAGCCAGCTTTGATTCCCGGCTGCAACAACTCAGTCTGTTACCTGGTCTTATCAAAACCTGTCGATCAGTGGCACCTTTTCTTATGCTGCCGTTGTCTCTCTTCTTTTAGTTTGTGATCCTTCTAGTTTTTGCTTCTTTAAAATATAATATCCCCAAATTTCAACTCCTTAGGGCAGTAATTGCTCTATGGAAACAACCTGTTGTCTGTGGTTGATATTTTATTTCTCCTATCAACTTTATCTTGTAATTGTTGTGAAAAAGAATATATAATAATGTATCTCCAGGCAAAATGTTTACCTAATGAACACAACCTTGACAACTGTAGCTGGATTCACAAATTGGATCACAATTCAGAAGCATAGGGAAAGTCCAACAGCTTTTTTTACTGATTTAAAAAAATACCCACAACATAGTTTCAATGATGAACTGCACCCTGCAGCTCAGACTTTTATTTGACAAAATGTGTGTTAATGACCTATTCTCCTTTTTTTTTTCTTGTCCTCAGCGGTGGAGACCCAGAGCACCAGCTCAGAGGAGATGGTGCCGAGTTCTCCCTCTCCACCTCCTCCACCTCGTGTCTACAAGCCCTGCTTCGTGTGCCAGGACAAGTCCTCAGGGTATCACTATGGGGTCAGCTCCTGTGAGGGCTGCAAGGTGAGAAGAATCTGCAAGAGCATGACCTCGTATGAAACCGCTTTGCTTGGATTTATTACAGACTACACGACCAAATACTGGGTTGCAAGAACTGCTTGCTTCCTGTCTTTACATTAAGATAAGACGAGGGAAATCCTTTCAGAAGGTGTTGATAATTTTTTTTGCATTTGTAATCTGGGTCAAATGATTAGTGAAAAATCACCACCCAGTGAGAAAGTGTGAAAAGAGAACAAAATAAATGTCATATATATTTAATTTGATGACTTGACCATAATAAATGATCTCTCTTTCTCGCACCCTCTCCCCCTTTGTCTCCAATTTCCTGATGCTTTAGGGTTTTTTCCGGCGCAGTATCCAGAAGAACATGGTGTACACCTGCCACAGAGATAAGAACTGTCAGATTAACAAAGTCACACGCAACCGCTGCCAGTACTGCAGGCTGCAGAAGTGTTTTGAAGTCGGCATGTCCAAGGAAGGTGAGTGCTGCTGGACTGGAGGTACAACGTGGAGATTCACTCGCTGACATATTTAAGAGCATATTTACACCTCGGATTTTGGCGTCACGTGGATCAACTCACAGTTAAAATTCAAAGTGGTGAATGTATAAATGCTTCTGGGCTCAGATCAGTCTTTTCACCATTAGATTTATGAGGTGACCTAATTCACAGTGTAAACTTATTGATCTATTAGCACTCACACAGATACCCTGGGAAAATATGTGGGAGAGCGATAGAAGCAGATGATGAGCCTAGGAGGGGTGGTGATCTGGGCGAGGCTGGGCACTGTACCAATCATATGACTAATCGCTTTACAAAATGATTCTGACTTCCTGTTGCACCATGAAACCTCACTGTTCTATTCAACAAAAACACTGCTTTCATTCATAAAGGCTCAAAAGCAGAAAAGCAATTTTAGGTTTTACTAGAAATAACAGCAGCAGGATTCACACTTGGCACAATCAGAGCTCCAGTTCTGCACTTTCTTTAATGTGACCTTGTGTTGGAACGACTGTGTGCAAGTGGCAGTTTCTTGCCCTTCACAGAACCCATGGGACATGTATGTGGGTGTAATGTTTGTGTGGGATGTGTGTTAAGACCGGGATCACATTGTGCCTCTGCTATTACTGGATATCCTGAGAGGAAGGAAAGTATGGGAGGAGGAGGGAGAGGAGGGAAAGAGTGGAGTAGAGAGATGGACAACCAAGTGGCAAATTTCTCTTTTAACGGCTCTGTTTTCTTGTCCTTTTTTACGTAGCGGTGCGCAACGACAGAAACAAGAAGAAAAAGGATGTGAAGGAAGAGGTTGTGCTTCCAGAGAGCTATGAACTAAGTGGCGAATTGGAAGAGCTGGTCAATAAAGTCAGCAAAGCCCACCAAGAAACCTTCCCATCACTTTGCCAACTTGGCAAATACACCACCGTAAGTTCCACACATTAACATTCACACACACCCCACTTTCTACACTGCAGTCATAGTGTGTGAAGCAACTTTCTGCAAGCAGTGCGTCACTAGGGTTCCTAAATTGCATGCAAAGACGCAAATTCACCATGGCTTTCCCAACATAGCGGTGGCTTAACTAATTCAGTTCCCCATTAGGCCATCTGTGTGGCCTCTGAATGATTGATGCAACATGTAAATGGATTTTTGTCCTTGATTGATGTAAAATGTAAATGTGTTGTGAGGCGCAATACCCTCGGTCTTGATGCGAGCGGCCTACAGCATGCTGATCTCTGGGTGTTTGTGTCTGTGTGTCCAGAACTCCAGCTCAGATCACCGTGTCCAGCTGGACCTGGGTCTATGGGACAAGTTCAGTGAGCTCTCCACCAAATGCATCATCAAGATTGTGGAATTCGCCAAGCGGCTGCCAGGGTTTACCAC
This sequence comes from Fowleria isostigma, assembly GCA_029814645.1. Classification (NCBI taxonomy): domain Eukaryota; kingdom Metazoa; phylum Chordata; class Actinopteri; order Kurtiformes; family Apogonidae; genus Fowleria; species Fowleria isostigma. Next base: position 21,740,483 of record JAPTGZ010000026.1, on the reverse strand, counting down.
CCTCACCATCGCTGACCAGATCACTCTACTCAAGTCAGCCTGTCTGGACATACTGGTACACAACTGCTCTGTTTTATACAGAAATTATAACTTTCCTGAAGTCTTAACTCTCTCAGGGACAGTCCTTTGTGACTCCAAGGATCCCCTTTGCGTTCAGATTTGGAAACACTGGCATCTGGTGGTGAAAAGTGGTAAAAGCTGGTTTGTGTTGGGCCCCCCTTTGTGGATCAGTATACAGTCACAGAAAAAATTATTAGACCATCCTATGTCTTCCTCTATTTCTTGTTCATTTTAATGCCTGGTACAACTAAAGGTACATTTGTTATGATAAATGATAACAAAAATAGCTCATAGGAGTTGAATTTAAGAGTTGATATCTATCCATTTTCCATGGTTTTCTTGATAATAACCAAAATCACATAAGTTGTTACATCAATATCTATGGAATTGTACTGACAAAAACAGTGTTTTTAGACATTCCATGTTTTTTTTTCTGTCTGTTTTAATCACATGATACACACAGGAGTTAGTACTTGATTGCATAACCATTGTTTTTGATGACTTGTGATGGTCTAATATTTTTTCCACAAGTATATTCTTAGGCCAGAGGTCACCAACCCTGGTCTTGAGAGCTACTATCCTACATGTTTTAGATGTATCCCTCTTCCAACACACCTGATTCAAATGATAAGCCTATCATCAGGCTCTGCAGAAGCCTAATAATGACCCATCAGGGAAACATCTAAAACATGCAGGATAGTAGCTCTTGAGGATCAGGATTGGTGACCCCTGGCTTAGGCCCTAGATTACCAATAATATAGTATTTACTTACTTCATAATATTATCATAGAACAAGAGTCTGGTTTCTCACTTTCAGTATTAAAAGTATCACTAAAAGAATGTGCAACTATTTAATAGTGTTTAATTTCTGTCTGTCAGTGTATTCATTAGCAGACCACAAATATTTTCAGTAACTGCTCTTTTGATGTGTCAACTTTGAGTTTATGGTGGAATATATAAACTGAGCAACTGAAACAGAACAATCGTATTAGCTGCCTACTTGAACTGAAGTTATAATGATTTTGTCACTTTGTTAATGTGGTGTCAGATAGTATCACAATTATAGAATCAATATTTTATCCTCATAATGCTGCTATTTATGTGTATGGGTTACTTTTAGAGTGTGACACAATAACTATTTCATACTGATGATGTAATGAACATATACATTTTCATTCAGTTCCTTTTAAAACGTAGTTTGGGTGAGTACAGAGTGCAGTAGGTGACTGAACAGAGGTTAAACAGGCTGAAATGAGGCTCTATAGGCAGTCCTTTGTCTACTTTACAGCCCTTTATTTTTGTACCTGTGGATGTTATGTAACAGTCACTCTTGGTTTGTCATGTGATTTACATTTTCCTGTTCTTGTCAGAAACGTCTCCATGCTTTACTTGCCGAATAGTGTGTCACCTCCTGTTACTGGGCAAATGTTGTAAATCCCAAAACCTCAAGCTAATTCTTGTCTTTGTTACTTTTGTTGTTAGAATGTATTTAATTTGGCTCTAATGGGCTTTTTATCACCTTTATATCCATTTACTCACGTCTCATTTTCTGCTGCACACAGATGCTGAGGATCTGCACACGCTACACTCCTGAACAGGACACTATGACCTTCTCAGATGGCCTGACTCTTAATCGGACTCAGATGCACAACGCTGGCTTTGGACCACTCACAGATCTGGTGTTTGCCTTTGCTGGCCAGCTCTTACCCCTAGAGATGGACGACACAGAGACAGGCCTCCTTAGCGCCATCTGCCTTATCTGTGGAGGTACTGCAGCAAACCATGGAAGTTGCTGGTGTCTTTGTCTGCATCTTTATCACTGTTTAGCACCAATATACAGTTGTGGAAAAAATTATTAGACCATCGAAAGTCATCAAAAGCAATGATAATGTAATCAAGTACTAACTCCTGTGTGTATCATGTGACTAAAACCAGCAGAAAAGAAAACATTAAATGTCTAAAAACACTGTTTTTATCAGTACAATGCCATAGCTATTGATGAAAGAACTTACGTGAATTTGATTATTATAAAAAAAAACATGGAAAATGGCTAGCTCTTAAATTAAACTCTTATGAGCTGTTTTTGTTATCATCCTATTTGTCCAAACAAATGTACCTTTAGTTGTACCAGGCATTAAAATGAACAAAACACATTTTTTCCACAACTATAGTGGTTTCAAACAGTACATACAACACAAAAAAAATCTATATTTTGTGTCTAGAACTGCTAATTCCTCTAATAATCATGTCTTTTGCATTCTCCATTAGACCGTATGGATCTAGAGGAGCCTCAGAAAGTAGATAAGCTGCAAGAGCCTTTACTTGAGGCGCTAAAGATCTACGCTCGGCGGCGCCGCCCTAACAAGCCCCACATGTTCCCTCGTATGCTGATGAAGATCACTGACCTTAGGGGCATCAGCACCAAGGGTCAGTATGGAAAGTCTCATTTCTGGGATACAATGTGATAACTGAAAACAATCTGACTGCTGTCATGACCGATTTGTGAGACTGCTGCTGCTTAACACAGGGTATAAAGTAGAGGGAGCTATCGGGGGCTGGGATTCTCTTGATGAAGTAGGAAACATGATATGTAACATTTTAAGTAGTCGATGTACATCGCTGTACAAATTTTCCCATTCTTGTACATTTCTTCTGCAGGATCATTATTATGGATCCAGTGTAAAACTTTCACTGATGTATGACTGAGACATGAGCATGACTGATCAGTGATTCACTTAAATAAAGATAGCAGTATATTGATTCTTACTAAGTATCATAAACTCAGAGCTTTATGACTATATGTGGCTGTTGTTTTAAGCAAATTTTCTGAAAAATGTATAGTATATACAGTGATCCCTCATTTATCGCGGTGGTTATGTTCTAAAAATAACCCACAATAAGTGAAATCCGCGAAGTAGAGTCAACTTTATTTTTTACAATTATTATATATGTTTTAAGGCTGTAAAACCCCTCACCACACACTTTAGACACTTTTCTCAGTCAGACATTCACATTTTTCTCACATTTCTCTTTGTTTAAACACTCTCAAAGATCAAACCTTTGTAGATTTTTAAAAATGTCCAGTATTATTAATAGTGACTTGCGCGTATTTCACATCCTTTGACCATGTGTCTTCATCCTGTCTCTACTGTAGCATCTTATGATGGTCTTGTTGCGGACAGTTACAACCCTTTTTACATTCTTGTTCAAATGTATTGCTGCTGTCGTCCAGGCTTGGACTGGTAATCTGTGATTTTGGGCATTTTCCCGGTGGGCCGCCGTACCACAGACATATTTTGGACCGGCCCTCCCGCGCACTCACCAGCCCCTCTAAGTCTGTTTTGACCAGCCACTAGCAATACGAAACTATAGTAAATCGGTCCAGGTCCAGTGTGTCATCCCAGGGACCCACACAGGCCTCTGCAGGTCCATAAAACCGGCTCCGGCATCGACCAGGGCCTAGTGCTCCAGACGTAAGAAGAAAGAAGCCCATCATGCACGGCATGTGCACTGATCCGCATCCTCCGGGCCATTACCTTATGGCAGGCCAACCCTATCACAGTTCACCCCTCCACGTTCATACGCTGTAAAAAAAAAAGCAAAAAAAAAACATGTAAAATTGCACTAAGAAAATCCGCAAAACAGCGAGACCGCGAAAAGTGAACCGCAATATAGCGAGGGACAACTGTCTACTTATTTATAATAGGATCAAAATAAAATAGTGATTATCATTTAAAAATCTACCAAAGAAAAGACATTTTTGCTGTACTAATTAGCTATCAATATGTATCAATAGCCTGTTTTTTTTCTCACCTTTTGTAAAACAGAAAATGAAATTATTTTATTTCAATATTTTTCCTTGGCTGCAGTGACTGCTTCCACTTGTATTTATTTTATTTTTTTTCATTTGTGTATTAGAAAAAAACATTCCAAACATACAGAGAAGATCCAAAAATTAACAGCACAGACTAAACAAAACAACAATATTATCATCATTATTGATCAGTATAAAGCTTTCATTGGACTATAGGGATTTTTTTTTCTTTGTTTTGTGAGGCCAGAAAGACAGGAACTTACACAGACATATAAAAGATACAAAATACCAATAAAATACAGTAGAAATAATTATTTATTTATTTGTCGGTTTGGTTGGTTATTTGATTAGGACAATGCATATTAATGAACACTCAGTACAACTAAAATACATTACTTTGTGTAAATATGCCAGATTTAGCTGGGGGCTATGTTCCATTCATAGTTGTCAAACATTTAAAGACAGACTAAAACATACAAATATGATAATACAGTTTATACAACGCAGTACTGTATACAAGAGTAAATCATATAATATATTATTAATACAATAAGTACAACATAAAACTACCAAGAAGAAGAAGTACTGAGATGGAAGTGAAATGCAGATCAGACATCCCAGGTGTTGGCAGGTTTACAAGTGCAATCTTTAACTATTACTGCATGTTTTCACCTTTAACAAAAACAAAAATTCTCTCTCGACCATTGAATATGATTTTTATTATGTAATTTAGCCACCATTAAATGAAATGATGCATTCAATATTGTCAAGTTAACTATTTTTTATATTCAGATCTAACTTGGATTTTCTAGTGACGTTAACCCTCAAGCGACCAAACTATTTGTGACTAATATGTGTGGTCTTTGATAACCCCATTAACTTTAAATAGGAATACTTCTATATAAATGATTTTTTTAGGGTTCCTCATATTTATTTCACTCTCTTAATATAGTTGTCCATCATCTCATATAATAAGGTATGGAATTAGATTTTTTCTTTACAAAAAGTAGCCAAAAAACACTCATCTTCATTAGAGTTACTGTATTTTCATCCTCACTCTGGGTGTCGAGAATCTGTCTCATTGCTTGTGCAGCTGTAAATCTGTGTATTCTAGGTCTGTTGGCCATGCTTCCCTGCAAAACAGTAAAATATAATGATTAGAGTTGGCAAATTACAATACCATCTCAAGATATAATGTAAAAAATCTCACAGATCTTCATGGGGTCACTTATGACTTATGATTATACTTGCCACATGTATCGGCCGATCGTTGTGAAATTCCATGAACAAATGCAGGACTAATAGATTGACAAATTCATGGTCGGAAACTTTTTTTTTTAATTAAAATGAGGAAAATGGTGCACAAAAATATATACCTGGGGTCGTGAATGAACCCACTCAGTCGCTTAAGGGTTAAAAAATGAACAATGTTCTGTGTTTCTCAGTGGTTTGATGGGTTAGATTGGGTCAGAATGGCAGATTGTCACAGAAACAAAACAGAAACACACACACACACACACACACACATACAATCACTAATCTGGAGCCCTTCCCACAAGAAGAGTAACAACATTTTACAAACAAGTGAAAGAAAAGGTCATCAAACCCAGAGAAAACAACAAAAAATAGTACAAAAATAAAAACACAAATGACTACATATGAACTGTTATAAATTAATTTGGTAAATTTAAACATTTTAAAAGAAACAAAATAAGTAAACTAGCAGAAAGAACAAAAGAAAGTACACAGTAATCCTTACTACAAGGGTACAAATCCTATAGTTGAGTAGAGGTGGGAATTATGGGCAAAAATATGAGTTGATTTTGTTTATACCTGTCTGTGACCTACATGATTTCTGTTTTGGATGCTGGGCTCTTGTGGGAGAACGCTGCTCACCGTCTTCTGCCTCCATGTTTTCTGTGTCCAGGCGCAGAGCGAGCCATCACTCTGAAGATGGAGATCCCAGGACCCATGCCTCCTTTGATCAGAGAGATGCTCGAGAACCCAGAGGCCTTCGACGACCAAACAGAGTCCAACGACAGCCCACCGCCGCCGCCCCCTCCTCCGCCACCTCCGCCTCCAGCGCTAGTCCTGAAGCAGGAAGCCGAGGACGAGGACGACAGCTGGGCCACGGAGAACGGCAGCGAGCCGTCGCCGGAAGAGGAGGATGAGGACGACGACGACGACGTGGGGGACGAAGAGCGAGACAGGGGCTCGGACAGTGACGGGGAGCCCTGGGGGGTTCTGGAGGCTATAGATGGGTCGAGGAAAGGCCTTGTCGGGAGGGCACAGTGAACAGAACAGAACAGAGCAATTTTTTACCAACACAGACATACACAAGCAGATTTACAGGCATACACAGAAAAACGCAGACATAACACGACAGTTTCACCTCAAGAAAATGCTGGCCTTTCCTTCCCCCTCCCTCTCTCCTTACTGCACATCATTGTGTCTCTGCAGTGGGGCACAGCAGAGCCTTATGTGTACAGACACTCCTAACTCAGGCCACATGGTCCGTGACAAGTGAACTACAGAAACAAGGAAAGGGGAGATGACAGTAAACCATCACAACTCCTGGCGTAGCCAAGAGCGGCGTTAACTTGACAAAAAGAACATAACCTCTTTGAGAAAGCTAAATGTTTCTTTCTTCTTTTTTTTTTTTTTCCACTGTTGTTCATATCTAAATAGGGGAACGGCCAAACCAGATACCAGAACTGAGCAGTTGATGCTGATGGATTACAACAAGCACATTTCTCAAAAGAAAACAATAGTACAGGGCAAAACCAAATGAGTATGCTAATCTTTGTTTTTGTGGTTATTGCATTTGAATATTGTTTTCCAGTTTTTTCCTTTTTTCAATTTATGAATTAAGTCCATACATATCTATATACCATTATATTTTTGTCTTTATTTGTTATTCTGGTTTTATATATGAATCCTTTAGACAAGTTTTTTTTTTTTTTTGAAGCGCTTTCCTGAGAAGATATTCAGAGGGAAAGAAGGGTAATCAGAACTGGCTGGGTCTTCCTTAACAGCTACATATGCTTAGCTGGGGCTTTTATGGGCACTTTGGCTCACTGTGGATGTCAATGATAATCAACCTAGAGGTCTATTGTTTTGTTACAGTGACTTAATTAGTTTCTGTTATCAGGGAATTGGCATTATTCTGTTTTGCTCTCTTTGCAGCCAACATATGCTGTCACTGCAGAAAAGTACGTACCTTTGTGCCAAAGTTAGGAAAAGTCATCTTCGGAGCATGAGATTGACTACTGGCAGGGACTCCAGCCATGATCCAATCCGTACAATCCTTACAGCAGAGCGCTCACTCACACACACATGCACTATAATAACAAGACACGCCCCCAAGGAAAAAAAAATAAATAAATCATGCACAGTTTATTTACACCAACACACTCCTTTCACTCTACGCTCAGTTGTAACAGATGTACCCACCAGACATCAAGCGCCCGGACAGAGATTGACACTTGACCGTATATGTAGCACTTTTGTGATCCTGTATTCAAGTACGGCGCGTCTCGTCCGCTGAGAGTAGACGCTCTTATCTCTATTAGCATGTCCAACAGAAATACAATCAAACTTAGAGCACTCCCCGATGGTGTCAGTAGACAAATACACACACACCGACGCACACTTTCAGCACAGACAAAACCCATCCACACATAGTAGCGACATTATGCATCAACACGACGAACAAAGACATTATGCAAGTGGAAAAGCAGGAATCTTTATGGAAGACATTTTGGAATCAGACTCAGGGCTTTTCAGTGAGGACCAAACCCTAGCTGCTTGCAGGCATGCTAGAAACAGGCAATATTTATGTGTGTATTCAGTTTTGATCAGCTCAACAACCCTTTTTTTTTTTTGTGTACATAGAAGGTGACTCGTCTGAAGAACAGCGTGGATGCTAGTTTGAGTCTCCCAGAGGGGCTAAAATCATCAACACTGGCCTGCCTGAGCTCATCCTGGCATCCATGCAGCAAACTGCCTTCTCATCCCAAAAGCCATTATATCATCTTGTCTTCTTGTGTATATCCTCACTTCTCTTAAAAGGAGCGGTGGAGGATTATGTGTTCTCATGTATCATTTCTTTATTGCCAAAACGTCTCACCAGGCGATCGGCTGGGAAAGCGCAGCTGATATACAGAGTTTTTTTTTTTTTTTTTCTGTCTCTCTTTGAAGCAATATGAACTTCATTTCTGTAGCGATGAGAGGTCCCATCTCTGAACATGGGCAGGTCTCCTCATTTTGAGTGTGCGAGTGTGCGTGTGTGTGTGTGTGTGTGTGTGAGAGAGTGAATGCCGTTACATGTTTGTAGTCATCGGGTGAATGTCTTTGTATGGTGCTGTCACACAAAAACTCTTGTGTGATAACCTCATCCCTTCTCTCTGCCACCGGCGGATCATTGAGATTATGTTGTATTGTTTTTTTTTTTGTTGTTGTTAGTTCTTTCAACATGGCCAAGGTGTTGTTAACCCTCTGTTTATGTCAACTCTTGTCATACAAAGAAAAGCCATATAAACAGTAAGAGGCACAATAAACTACTTTTGTGAGATTACTGGACAATTTTTGAGTTTTGTCACACAAAATGTTTTCTTTGAATAAAGTGTTTTATTATTGGAAAGCATATTTTTGTACAACCTACAAACATTGTAAAGACAAACAGTACCAGGGGGCAACAGAATGCATGTATTTAGAATGGATATTGAGAGTACCAAATAAAACTCTGTGTTAAGTTACAGTCCATTTTTTGAACAGGTGGTAATGAGAATACATTTGTATTTGAAGGGTTTGTTTTTAAGTTAATACGTACACACAGCATCGGCATCATAGAAGTGTGTGCATGTGTTGCCGATGCTGGTTCTACTCTGGAATGATATTCATTAACACAAAATAGACAAAAGTATTGGGGCACAGTGGGTTAAAGGTGTTTCATTGCAAACAAACAATATGATAAATAACATTGCAATAAATGTTTTTAGGGTTCATTTAGTTAACATTGTCATCTAAAACACTAGCAAAAGGCTTCAGTTTGTTTTCCTTTAATTTTACTGAACTTTTTTCATTATTTTTTCAAATGTTCTACCTCTATGTTTATTGAATAGATGTATTCATCACATTTTACCATAAACATCCATGTAAAACCACATGAAACTGTCAGATTTCTTCAACTCTCATTAAAAAAAGTCAGCCATTATATAAAAAAATATAGATTTAACATTTCTCATGATAATTGACAACTTATATGAACATATTCATCATATTAATATTTGAAGTGGATGTTGATGGGAAATCATACAACTTGTAGATGTGATGTGTCCCAGTATTTTTGTTCATATATAGTCACGGAAAAGAATTATTAGACCACCCTGTTTTCTTCAATTTCTTGTTCATTTTAATGCCTGGTACAACTAAAGGTACATTTGTTTGGACAAATATAATGATATCAACAAAAATAGCTCATAAGAGTTGAATTTAAGAGCAGATATCTATTCATTTTTCATGGTTTTCTTGATAGTAACCAACATCTATAAGTTCTTACATCCATATCTATGGCATTTTACTGACAAAAACAGTGCTTTTAGGCACTGCATATTTTCTGTTTTAGTCACGTGATACAGGAGTTAGTGCTTGGTTGCATAAGCATTCTTTTTGATGACTTTTGATGGTCTAATAATTTTTTCCATAACTGTATTTATTTTAATCTTTGTTTACTGGTTTTATTTTGATTTTATGCATTGGAAAATAAAAGATCCAGGAAAATTCAGGTCTTCATATTTACACATATTAATGACTTGCTGGGTTCAGTCCTGTGTGAATTCCACATTCAGTGCACATATTCTTTAATAATAGAAGACAATGGTGAAATAATATAAAACAAAATGTGACTTTCTTTGAGCAGCCCAACAGAATATGTAAAAAATAACATTTAGAGCATGTATTTTGAATTTTACAGTACAGTTTGTTAAAGTCCCCAACACTGTGTCCCAAGTAACTTATGTATGATCTTGCATTACAAATGTGCGCCAGTAGAGGGAGCTCTTGCACCATGACTGTAGGGTGTATACTGCATGCAGCATTGTGCACCCTGCATGGAGGATAAGAGCAGGGTCTGGCGGGTCATGGAGAGCTGTGGATGCATAGGGTCATAAATCAGAGCTTCCTGCTGAACAAGGACATCAGATAAAGGTCTGCTCCTAAGATTTGTTCACTCTGTAGTTAAAGGAGTGCAGGTAGTAGTATAAACATTTCACCACCGACTAACTCTTTCACATAGTTTTGTCTCAAAGATAGTGGGATCTAGAAGTTACAAAATGAGACTCTCCAGGTTGATTTATTAGATGAGTTTTAGAGAGGCTCAATATCATGCAATGAACCACTAAAAAAGAGAGGGAAAAAAATGGAGACCAAATAAATTAGGTCAAACATACTGGGATGTAAGAGAAATGAGTTACGTCCTCATGTGATGTCTGGCAGAGAAAACAGAGCTGGGGTCTGTGCTTGCTCAAAAAGGAGGAAAGATTTAATCAAACTTCTGATGTAAACAGTAATATTTGTTCAGTAGCTGCATGTAAAAGAGAGTCAGTTGGATTTGCTTTGATTACAGACGAATGAGCAGTATGATGATATTCACAGACCTAACTTGTTTGTCCAGATGTTAGGACAAATGCACTGATTGATAAAATCTTAAAGACGACATTGCTTGTGCTAAAAATATATAATAGATTGCACAACAGTAAACAGTGCTACAGATTACAAGAGATTTGTATTTGTCCAGGTTAAGAACACTATAAGGAGATATATCATTATCACTTACGAGATCATGTCCTCTTGATGTCCTGATTAATTATTTTCCACTAAAGAATGGAAGCCTTCGCCGTAAAAGGCCACTGATAGTAAACTCCTGCTCACTGTGGGATGCCTCACCTTGATTTTATTAATAGAGACACAGAAGATAGAATCAGAAGAGGGTGATAAACAGAGATGAGATTCTATCAATTATATGATTGCTTTAATTAACTATCATTAAAGACAGATCAATAACACCACACTGGAATTAAAATAAGGCCCATACATTATACACTATTTTACAAGGAACAATCAAATGGCCTCGTATACTGAGCCCCTGGATGGTGTTGCCATGGGAACCCATGGGAGGGTTTGGGTGTGCTTGGGGGAATTTAAAGGAGCCAGCAAGCTTTCCATATACTCATCCTTCCACATCAGTGATGCTTGATTAACTAATTATAGGGCAGGAAGGCTTATTCGCAGTCATTTAAAAAAAAAAAAAAAAAAAAAAGGATGGAAATGTGGTAACCAGTGCCCCTGGAAAAAGGTAGAATTGTTCAATGAATTAATAAAAGGCAGAAAAAATATCCAGTGTAATATCCTAGAAGCCACAGGACATCAATTATTTACAAAAAATAGTAAAGAATCTATAAAAGATGGTCATGAGCGCCGAATATCAATGGAATTCATCTGAATATTTAAACCCAAAAAGAGAGCACTCGGCACATTTGCTGCGAATATGAACAAATTGCAAAACGGTACCTCAGTCAGCATGCAGGAGCTGGAGCTGCTGCCTGGGAGAATGATCGAGGGAATAAAGCTCAGTGAACCCAAGTGCTCCTGGCAGCGGTTAGGTCCCTGGCTCCGGGTGTGATAAAGGTACAAAATGGAGATGCATGGGGCCGGGGCTAGATATGATAAATAACCGGAGCATCCCTCTATGTGGACCTGCAGCGATATACAAGACAGCCGGGGTGTGGGTGTCATATGGTGGATGCCCGGAGTCGGTACCAGGGTCATAATGTGAAATACCGCATCATTTACACTGTGTACCCCGGTTGGGTCAGAACAGACAAAAAGGACATGTTCATCATTTGTTACAAATGCAGCGACTCCAGGGAGGGTTGGGAATCAGTCAAGGGAAGAGAGGAGAGGTGAGGGGAAGGTGAGAAACGTTTTGAAGTACAAAGACCATAAATTTAACACCTTCCCCCTGTGTGAGCGGGCGATCTTAAAGAAAGGGTAATGGAGAAAGTGATGAAGAAATGGGTAAAGGTATCTGTGACTGGAGTGAGAATGGAGGGTGTGCCAGCAGGGAGGTAAATGAAGGGAGAGGCTTTGGAAATAAACAAGGCCAGGTAGAGGAAGGGGTGATTTGGGCAGGGGAGTGGGAGCTGGGGACGGTAGGCGTCGGGGTCATAAAAACTAGGAGATGTGTTCTGGCCTCTGGGTCTTCATATCTTTTACATTTCTAATTAAAAGAGATAAAGAGTGAGGGAGTCATCAATCCCACAGTGATTTCCCAGTTAAGGTTTTAGAGGGGGCTGTAAACTAGGCAGCCCAGCATCATTGATTTTATAATTAGCTATCGTCACCCCAGACTTAAGATGGAGGGAGTGTGGAAGACGAGAGCTTAAAAGAGGGTGAAGAAAAGTGCCAGAGGAGTAGGGAGGTACGAGGATGAAGATGATGAGGAGGTCAGCCCTGAGGGGAGACTGCAGAAGAGTCAAAGGTGAGTACAGACCAAAGGGGAGAAGAAAAAAAAGTCAGGAGATGAGGAATGTATCTGAAACAGGCAATGAGCCAAGAGGGAATAGGCTATATAGTTGTGTGAAAAGAAATGGCATAGTTAATTACCAGTGAAATGTCATGTGAGGATCAAAATATTACTATGATCTTTGGCCAGAAAAAGACACATTAGACCCAATAATGGATACATAAACCATTTTATTATACAGAACCCCACCCAAACCCTGTTACATGGCTGATAAGAAAATACACAGAGGGTGTACATGTGGGATAACCTTCACACACAAAACTTCAAAACAAACCGTAACCACAGGAGCTTTATTGCAATGTGCGGCGGTGTCCTGACGAGGAGCACTCATCCTGGAAGCTCTCGGCGGATCAACAAAAAAAAAAAAAAAAAAAATAACTTCCTCCAGACATAAACCAGATGACAACCACAAATAAGGACTGCGGAGAATGCATGTAGAGTGCAATCTTCTGGGTAAAGAAACACTGGGCTCCTGAAAACACTTCTCACACTTCTACGTACAGAGACGATTAACGTGTACTGCAACACCGGATTACACAGCGACACAAGGTAAATGACGGGACTCGTACTACAAAACCTTCTGAATCAGCGATAAATCGGCCTTAAAGTTCAAACCGAACCAAAATCTGTCCTGAACTCATCGTGCTGGTATCGTTGTCCTTCAGTGATAGCACCTTACAACAGTCAAAAAGTGACCCATCGGGAAACAATTAAAAAACAGTAAAGTATGCGTAAACACTACACACAATGGTAATGATTAAGATAATAATGAAAAGACATGACTGACACACTTTAAGTATACATATCGACTTTTTATCTAGAAATTCTTCTATAGTAAAAATAGGGTGCAAATATAGCCGGTAAAATCAAGCATCAAAGTGTCAAATCTGAGCCAAGCATGGAAAATTTGATCACACATTGCACAAAAATGTTGTGTGAACTGAATTGAACTCAACATCTATTTCAACCTAAACCTGAATATAGTCTCATTGCAGCATAACTCACGTTAATTATAAATAGAAAATCATGAAAAATGCATACAGTATTGATTAAAAGGTAGGCAGCAGTTTTAATTAGGCAATATAATGCCATAGACTAGAAGGGGAAAATACCAACACCATGTTATAATGTGACGATCTATGAAGATGATTTTTTCTTTTTTTTTTGTTTTTTAGCAAAACTCGTGTATTTTCTCTTTTTTTTTTTAGGCACAAATTTAGAATGGCATGTGAATAAGGATTTCTGTACAATACAAAGTGTAATAAAGAAGAGCTCTAAATATCCAAATGAAGTTAGCATTTTGTCAGTTATTCTAAAATGTAAAATCCAGGTTCATTAAGAGGTAAAAACTGCAGCTTATCTACAGTGAGAAGCATATCAGCATTAATTTTATAATAATTATGATATAAAGTTACTGAAGTAGCAAGTTGCAGCTGGCGTTTATCTTAATAGACTTTAAACACAATCTGTTCAATAAGCTCATATGTCGAATGCTTATCCATCTACGAACGCCTCCGCATCGCTAAATCTTCTTAACTGCATCTGGGTGACAACAATCAACTGCTAATGCCTACAAGAAAGTGCATATCAAATCTTAGTTCAGAGTAAATGGAGGAGAAATATGATGTCATAGAGCGACATTACTGCATTATAATTCTAGCATGAGGCTGTATCGTTACTTTATGCTATCATGAATAGTGTTCAAAACTGCTGTGGAGAATTTAAAGCTGGAAGAGAGTTTTGCTATGATTTCCAGCAGAGCCAGGGCCCTGCACAAAACATCATAATTACAGTGCCTGTCATGACTCCTAATCACAAATGTCATAAAAACGACATAACATCCATCGTAAAGCTCTCGACATAGCAATGATTCAACAGAAATCATTCTGCTACAGCCTGCAAACTCTCTAATGCCAGAGCCTGTTGCCTAAAAGCCCACAGTTTCATACTGTGCAACAGTCTTATGTCAGTCATAAACACGGTGTTGACCTGCCACCGCCGGCATTATGTCATTTCTAACAACACACAGCAAAGGCAACAACACAACAGTCTAGGAGGAGAAAAGGATCACTGCAGAAACCATTGAAATTGCATATAAACATATTTTTCGGTGTTTTTTCTGAGTTGGTGAGCTATATGTGTGCTTGTTAGTGGAAGTAAAGCAGAGTCACACCGACTCCAATAAAGTCCACCTTCTCCCTTTGATCGGTCCGGTCACTCTGGGTGAATGTCCACCGGTTACCATAGCGAGGTGTCGGCCAGATCACTGGAGGGAGACACAAAGCAGAGTGCGTGAGTGCGAAAACTGAAAGAAACACACATTCTGGTTGAAAGAGGAGGTTAGACTGAAAGAGCGGGTGAGTGGGAGAGCGAAGGCTTTAATGATGCTGAAAATTGGCCCGTGACTGCGGTACACCCCTCAGGTAAATCATTGCTACAGCTTGCTGTCAACTTATCTGTCCCCTTGTCCTCCCATCTCGCCCCTCCCACGTACCGGCTCTGTCTCGCGCAGTCTCCCCCGCCTCACCCTGACTCAACTTCTTTTACGACCACATATTCAAAACTTCCATCTTCCAGCCACCCTGTCATCATAAATAACCGCTTGCATGTTGTCTGTGTGCATTAGAAAGCTCTGGAAATCCACTGTGCACGTCTATAACCACTTTTGTACGATCATGAGGAGGAAAGTAAGCGCGTAGGTTCACTCAGGTATCGTCAAGTACTGTGCACCATTCTTCCACTTTGAGATACTTTATGGTTTCACTCTTCCACATTTCAGGGAGAAATATGATACTTTCTCCTCCACTGCATTTATCTGGTGGCTATGTTCGCTAATTACTTTGCAGAGTAAGGCTGTACACACAAATCAAGTCATGAGCTCATAAAATATGATGCATTGCTGGAGTTTAAACTAGCCAGCGTGACAGGCAAAATTTGTTGGCTTGTCTGGTCTCAAAGAAATTTTCCATTTTAATATGCAGCCGGTAATGCAAATCTCCATTTCTCAACATTAAATTTCCAACAGGGTTTGATTTGTAGCAATTGTGGCTCATTGTTACTTGTGAATGTGCGCTAATCTTAGTCCCTTAGTGTCATGAGTAAAGGGGAGTAACACATGACTGGGAGTTTATTCACAACATATCGTCCTTGTAGAGATTTTAACAGCAACAGGAGAAGTTTGTTGTCACCCCCACCGTTAATGCAGCGGAGTAATGGCAAAGTGACAAATGTGAAAGTCTGCTTTTTAATCATGTTTTTTGGCACAGAGGAGGAATAATTACAAATACAGTCAGAAAAAAAAAAGTCATCAAAAACAAAGGTTATGCAATCAAGTACTAAGTCCTGTGTATCATATGACTAAAACAGACAGAAAAGAAAACATGGAATGAATAAAAGCATTGTTTTCGTCAGTACAATGTCATAGATATTGATATAGGAACATGTGATTTCAGTTATTATCAAGAAAACCATGAAAAATGGATAGATATCAGCTCTGGAATTAAACTCTTACGTACTATTTTTTGTTGTTATCATTATATTTGTCCAAACAAATGTACCTTTAGTTGTACCAGGTATTAAATTGAACAAGAAATTGAAGAAAACAAAGGGTGGTCTAATATTATTTTCCACAACTGTAGTATATAAAACAGTTACATTACTGTGAAAAGATTTTGTGCCACCTCAAGTTTTTTGATGTTGTAAGGCTGTAATAAGCATATGTATGTATTTTCATACATTTATTTTCCCATTCTCTTTAATAAGATACAACATGAACATAGCCCCATGTGTACAGCATTAAAAACACACAATCATAAATAAATGGCTCCTCCAGTCAGGAGTCAGTATTAAGTATGATCTCTGTTCCTGTGACGTAAGTAGACATAAAAGTAAGAAATATGTGTCAAGAATTTAAAGAAACCACATGTAAACACATTAAATTGGTGCAGTAAACCTTATATTGTCTGTAAAGGCAGGTCACACTAAATACTCAATATTTCCTGTACATTCCGGCTGTATTTGATAAAGTATGAAGTGCATATGTATGGTGATTATAACATTGCTATATATTGTGACCAAAATTATCACATAAATCTTCATAATCGTGGTATTGTTGAAATTAGAGGTGTGAAAAATTATCGATAGAGTAATATATCACAATACTTTGACCTCCAATATAAAATTGATATTTCAACCCTTAATACCAATTTTTTTGGAAAAACAAAAATAATGATTTCTTTGCAACATTAGTTTAATTCACAGTAGTGTAAGTGACAAACTTGA
>JAPTGZ010000026.1:21709358-21720091 GCA_029814645.1 Fowleria isostigma | reverse complement strand
TAACTATGTCTGTAAAGTGTCCTTGAGTGACCTGAAAGGCGCTTTTAAATAAAATGTATTATTATTATTATTATTATAATAAATGGTAATAAATCACCTAAGAAAAGTTAAGTATACAGAAATATTAATTTGGGAGCTGACACCAATGTCACAATGGGTCCTTCTGGGTTAATACACTCCCTCTTTCCTATTGCAAAACTTGAACTGTTCTACCATCTAATTCTCTGGGTACAATTGAGAATATCTTACATTTGTCTATTTCACCATAAAACACCTGCTCTAAGGCCTCACATACCTCAGACATACGCTGCAGATTCTGCCTCTCCTGGGCCCAGTGGGCTCTTCCTTCTCTCAGGGCCAGACTGGAATCTGCCAACTGAAGAGTGAGCTGTGCTGCCTGCAGACGAGCCTGATGGAGTTCTGCTTGCCCATGATCCCTCTGGGTCACCATGGCACTTAGATCATTCTTCAAACCTTCTGCAGTGCGCTCACTTGCATTCAGACGTTCCCGCAGGCTTCGCATCTCCTTCATTGCTGCCTCACTCTCCGTCTGGTCATAAATGAATGAAGAGAGGGAGTGTTGGCATCTTTCCACTATACCATCTCCATTAAGTACCCCAAATAAATTGGTGTCAGATGCAAATGCCTTTCAACAAATTAAAATGTGCTTTGAGATATATTGCAAGAGAAATTAAAAATGAAATGCAAGAACAAAAGCCTTTCCAAATGTAACTAAGAACCTGCATGTTGACAGTATATCTCCTGTTCAAAGACGTGTCTGACCTCTTTCCTGTGGGCAGTGGTCAGCTTTTGGGTGAGGGTAGTGATGGTGTTTTGGAGCTGCAGGACACTGGTGTCTCTCTGGGCTAGCGAGTTCCTCAGGCCCTGGAATTCCTTGGACAGACTGCGTAGCTCAGCTTCTGTCTGTTCGAGTTTGGTCTAAGGGAGAGAAATGAACAATACACATGGAAAACAAGACAACAGAGCAGAAAACACACAGCAGGAAAAGAACATTCAAATGATCTATAATACATTGACTTAAGTACCTGCAGGCTCTTTCTCTCACTCTCCTCCTCTTTCTTCTGAGCTCCTGCCCGCTTCACTCGTTCTTTCATCCTAAACATACACACAGATCGGGTTAATGACCATGGAAAGTCTGAAATATGCATTTGAAAGTCTACAAAACAGCACAGCAACCTAAAAATCTGAAAAACAGACACATGAAAAGAAAGTATTACATTGACAAACCTTTCCAACTCTGTCTCTCTTTCTACTGTTCTCTCTGTCAAGGTCTTGATGTCCTCTTCCAGCTCCCTGATACGCTGTTCACCCGCCTCCCTCGCATCCAATAACATACTTTTCTCTTGGGCCAGTGATTCTCCCAAAGCCTGCTCCTCCTACCAGACCAGAGGGAATTTTAATTTTTAAGATTTTGAATTTATGAAGAAAAAGGACAATTTTATTCCATTAAAATATGTTTAACATTCTAAAAATAATTACCAAGGCATATTAGTGAAATACTATTTACACCAAAAGAAAGGGTGAGAACTCAGATACAGAGAACTGAAAAAAAACTAAGACCAATCAGCTGATTCTTGCTGTAGTATTTGCCCAATTACCTTTTGCTTTTGCTCCACATCCTCCATTTTCTCCTGCGTCTGCTTTAGCTCCTCCTGCAGCCCGGCAATATCCATCTCCAGCTCTCTCCGTTGTCTCTCCCAGGCCTCCCTGGCTCTCTTGTATTCCTGCTTTTCTCTCTCCCTTTGCCTGCTCGCTGCCTCTTGGAGCTGCAGCAGCTCAGCACGTTCTCGCAGACATTCCTGCAGCCGACTCTGGGAGGAGACAGAAAAACAAAGCAATGGAGCATCTTCATCCTTCTCGTGTTCTCGTCATTGTGTATCAAAAGTAAACACTGATACTGGTTCACCATTATCTGTACCGCTATTTAATTAAAATCTAATCAGCATTCATTATTTTTGCAAAGCTGAAAGGTCACTTATAGACCATATAAGGTCAACAGCATCTGTTATGCTTACCTGTAGCAGTTCAGCCCTGGGTATAACCAGCAGCATATCTGTGCCCTCCTCCCCTCCATGGGATTCTTCTTCAAGGGTCACTAAATCCTCCAGTGGCTTTGGGGCGCAAAATGTGAATTTGGAGCTGTGGGAGCAGATTTCGCCTTTGGCGTCAATATACACAAACTCATACTCTTGGGAGCTGGGCTTTGGTAAGTATGAGGCTGTAAAAGGGGGGGAAAAGAGAAAGGTCTGTTAGAATGATTTTTCTGTAGGAGATATAAGTTCTATTTTTCCAGTGTAAATGTTTACTTTCAGACATTGAAATAGCTTCATGTTTTTTTTGTATTTTGATTTTTGGTCCACAACCACATCTTAGTTTGTAGTAGTGGGTTCAGGCTGCGTAAAAAAAATTAACCTGGATAAACAGAGTGTGTTTTTGACAAGGTTATTTTAGCCTGACTGTTCTACTAAAATAGCACTATTGCAACTATTCCCATTATGCTGCTGAACCATGTGGAAGAGTTACTTTCTTTCATGTTGTTTCTGAAACAGGAACTATAGCCAACACTTTTAATATGTAATCACATGGCTGCAGTCAAGTTAATGAGTTAAAACAAGTCCTACGTGTCATTTTAGGTGGCAGTTACATAACTTAAACCTTTCAAATATAATTAGGTCACACCCACCTGGACATCACAGTTACACTCCCAATAGACCTATGATGTTGTGAAATCCTGCTAGTTTCCTCATGCGCATTTCAACATCTTTGCCTAAAAGTAACTAAAATAAGCAAGAAATGTCAATAACCTTTGGTTCATTCACCAGAGCTGGGTCACATGTGCTTTCTCTGTGTTCAAACCTGGCAATGTCAGGCTTATGCCAAAACTGGAGCTTTATTATTAAACTTTAATCTCTTAGCAGATGAACTAACCTAGCTAGTAAAGAGGTAATGCTACAAGCTAACGTAGTATTTACATGACACAGAGGACAAATAATACCTGTGTGTCTCTAATGTCGGCTGTCCTGTCAATCGAGTCATAAATCACTTTTAAAGCCGGAAGACTCTTTTATTACACAACTGTATACAAATATAGCAACGGGGACCACAACAATACATGAAAGGTAAACAAACAAGCCATTTTTTGTTCTATTAAAATGCGGCCACATTATGTATTTCGCAAATGGCGCATTCAAGTGAAGAACTGTAACACCTGAGAAAACGTCCCTGAGTTATGCTAACAGACACTTGTCTTATTCCGGTACCGTTTTACAGATCGGACAGGTAGAACATTACTTTAAGGAAATTGTTGAGGCTAAAATATAAGCTGTTATTTTATGATGTCAATAAGTAAACTGGTTAAAGTGTTTTTAGATTGAACAGTTAGCTTGAGTTGCCGTCGCCCATAGACCCTAAGTAACAACTACTTATATTTACAAACAGCGTAATGTTTCTCTTATTTAACTTAAACCACGTTCACATACCATATGTATATGGAGGGCCTTCTACAGCCTTGTACTTCGTTACCTACTAGCAAGTGCTTTTACTGAAGACACACTAATGCTAAATGTGTTTTTATCTGTTTCCCATTTGTTGTTAGCCATTCATGTCTCATTGAAACGTGTACTGCCTTATGGTACTTGCTAGTTTCACCATATTTAATTTACAAGCTACTACTACTTGGTTTCTTAACCTTCTGTATTTGATGTTTTGCCTTCAGCTTCCCACTGGACCAGAGCTGCACTCAGTGACTTCAACCAGAGCATAAAGTAAGCTAATGTCCCATTATCCTTATCTCATATAGTCCCTTGCCTCATATTCTGAGTGATTTACTTGGAATTTCTGTTTCACAGCACATGTACAGTGAGGGATAAGATGGAAAACAGGCAGCAGGAATGACATACAACAAAGTTTATGAGCTGTATTGTAACTCACAGCAGCGGCTTAGGTCACAGTGCAAGCAACTATGTTTTTAAATCACTGCATCTCTGGTGATAAGAAGCCATCAGCAGTTTCTGTAGACCTTCCACTGCTCTTCCTCCAGTGAAGAATGACATTGACAGTATGTTTAAGTTAGTGATAAATCACTTTACCAGAGGTCAATACCACACCTGCTGCACACGTGCCCCTCACTCAGCCCCTCCTAACTGAATCAGGCTTATCAGCTTCCCCTGACAGGCAGGACACAGCCAACAGTGTATTCTTCAGTGAAAAAAAGTAGCTGGAACAGGCCTGGGGCAGTTGTCTGTCTTATGCTGATTACTCAGCTCCATTGATCCAGACCATGGGAAAGCCTTATTTAAGACTGTGTTTCAGAGAATAGGACATCTGGGCATCCAATAGCTGGACTGGTTTATTTATACTTAACTAGGATTATTCTTTTGGTGTGTGTGTATATAGAACTAACAATGGCAAGGCACGGCAAAATGATTACACAAATGTCTAATTGCAGTTATTTAAGGAGATTATTTTGAATAATGTTATACTGGTTTCCCATTAGCCCATATAAAAACAGCTGGGTGAAAGTCATAGAAATGTAATTTATATCACTATTACCACTTTTTACCCACAATTTGAGGTTTTTACAACTGCTCTTTTACTGACATCATGTTTAACATCTATTACGTACATCACTTCTGTCCTGTTTCTTGCAGAAGAGGCAAATGGCATGTAGTTTTCATTTATACGTGTATCATATTACTCACTGTATAATACTGACCCTAAATGAACAGATGGACGGTTAAACCATTAACTGCTCTTATTGTTGTGTAGAACACTGAATACCAAACATAACATTCATATTTATGACAGCCCTGACTTATGAGGAATATGATCATTTATGATTATTGTTACTATTATTATTATTGATACCATGAAAATGCACACAGCAGTTGACATCTGTGCCCTCTTGATAATCCGCCGGAGCCAGAGCCCAGACAAATGTGTGGTAATCTCTCACTGATGACCATCCAACCTGAGGGAGAAAACACACACACTGTTATTTTGCAGAACAACACTTCATCTTTATCAAAAATTTTTTGCAACACTCATTGCATTTACAATACCTTGAAGAGCCCTATCCAGTCACTGCTCGCCCAGCTGTGCTGTGAGCTCAGCGAATAGTGGCAGTCAACTCTGCTTTCAGGAAAGTAACTGCAGCCCACGTTTCTGAACTCCACCCGCCAAGCCTTTTCCATGGTAACCCTAAACAAATGCAAGATAGGGTAACACCTATTGAAAAAAGTATTACATATATACTTGGTTTAAATGTAACATGTTAAACTTGCAAGTAAACTAAAAATAATTGGCATTATTAGCAGCAAAGCGTGAAAAGGTAAGAGGTGACTACTAGAGGACAAACAAGAGAGTGTGAATATTTAGTGTAAAAAGATACCTGGACCGACTAGAGGAAAGGACACCACAACTAAACCTTAGTGACAACAGGTCCTTCGAGCAACGTGACATACGACTTGTTTGTCACCAAGGCTATTTCCAGTCGTCTGCAAAATCAGTTGCTATTGTACACCATCACGTGTGAGCATGCAAGGTGTTGGGGCCCCCAGTACGCACATGGTTCAAGTTCCCCTGACAAATACAAGCTGCCAGAATGTTAAATGCCTGCAGTTTACAACACCTTTAAGAGATTTTGTGCTAGAACAAAGTATTATTTATTCATTCACATTTGATGTAGGGTATTGACTCCAGTACGGGACATGTGTTTGGTGAATGCAACCAAGTCATGGCAGAAATTCAAATTCCCCCAGACATATGCAAACAGCAACCAAGGGCATGAGAAAAGACACATTTAAAGGCAGCCAAGCTTGGTAACAGACGAATATGACATGTGCATGAGGACCACATGGGCCTTTAAGACTTTTTAACATGTGTGTTCTCAAAGTGTACAACTTTCATGCACTTTTTTTTTTTTTGTCTGTCTGTGATATGGAAGCCTTAATCCAATATAATTCTAGGGATTATGTGTTAAGAGCATCCACACTCTGCAGCTCTGAATGTTGATGAACACATTTTAGACGATGTTGTATGCGTCAGGGACAGAAACACACGGTGCAAAAAAGCGCATAGTAGCACCATTTTCAAGAGGGTTCATGTTACACAGCATGAGGCTTGAGGCCCAACAGTAGCACATGTCGACTGATCATTGTGTGTGCCATGCGTCTCGATGCGATCTCGGACAGACAAAACTTGTGATTCAGACCCATCCGGCTCCGTGGCAGCTCACCATTGTTGTCCAATTAATGAATGTGGCTCACGTCAGTACAATCACACGCTTTGTCAACTACAAAAGGCAGCTGCGCACATTATCTGTCGACACTTTCTGACATCTCTCTTACCTTTATCGCTCTTGCTTCTACGAATACTTTAAACCAGTCGTCTTATATTAAATGTCGGAGTCACTGTCCGCAAAGAAGAGAGAGAAAAAAAAAAAAAAGACACGTACATATGCAAGACACCTTTCTTCTCCGGGCTCAGTTGCTCCACTAGCCTGAAACAATAACAAAAAACCAAAGCAAAACACAAGCATGACAGCCTCACTTGCACCGCGGCATTGTGGGTACTGTAGTTCACAATGTCGATGAACGTGCGGCTGACGACTGGAGGTAAAACTACAATTCCCATGTTCAAAGCATTTTAGCGCGCGAGCCGCCGAACGTAATATGACGCCTCTCATCAGCAGCTGTTGTCTTTCTCATCGGATGACACATCACAGTGCAATTCTGGGTATATCTGTGTCCACTGGAAGGAAGTATGGGATATATGCGATGAAAAAAAACAACAAGATATACTTATGACAGCAATGGGAAAAAAAAATATTACAAATGTTTAGGTTTTTTTTTTTGTTTGTTTGTTTGTTTGTTTTTTGTTTGTTTGGACAGACCTATATTTTAGTCGCCTAAAACTATTTTTTATTTTAATACAGGTGAGGCATATTATAAAGTAAAAATAAGTTGAGAGATGGATAAAAATTTATATCCCCAAAAGCTAAAAAAGAAGTTAAAAGAAGACACTTTTTTTTTTTTAAACGGGTTTAACTATGGAATAACGCAAATTGAAAACTTAACCAATGCCCTTACTTTGTTATGTTCAAAAGAATATTGTCTGCATTTACCTTTGAGAGTTATAGCTGTAATTGAAAAAAGAGTTATGTGTATATTTTTATTAATTTATTTTTTAACTTGACACCATGTATTGTGTAGCTTAAGGTGTAAAGTAGGAGGGCATTAATAAGCTTTTGCCTGAGCCTTTTGTCAGTCAAATTGTATTATGTTTCTCTTGTGTTGTTTTAAAATGTTTATATGACTGAAACAAACTATATTTATAATTTAGCTTCTGCCTAAGCCTTTTCAGTCTCAACTTAATTCACAATAAACCGGAAACCTGTACATTATGAGTGAAAGAGTCCCAGTATATGCTCTGATTTGGTAACTTCAGGCACAGATGCTTTTTAATATTAGTTTAATTATGAAAATCATGGTAGAATAACTCAAAGTACTAATACTGCAGTGGAAATACTCTACTAATATATTTCCTAACTAAATATACTAATGTGCTATCGGTATATTGTCATTATGCAATGCAATGATCGCTATCAGTTTTTCATTGTTATATATATATTTGAATTGCTATTACTGCTACATTAGTGTGTATTTTACATTTCTCCATTATAGATTTTTTTTAAAAGTTGAGCTACTTGATGTACTGTTGCTAGTTTAACAGAGCAAAACAGTGAGTTTGCAGTGCTTATGTGCTTATGCTCAGAAAACCATCCTTATTTTCAGCTTTATGTTAAAATGCATTAGTGTTTCTAAAATCTCAAACTGTCTGCTATTGTCAGAAGAATAGATTCATAGAGTTTATTAGAAGGACATTTAGAGAAACGGTTCATCAATGATCAGGTCTGTTAGCACTAAAAACTCAGTTGCACTTCATTTGTCCTCTGTCTCCTTGTGCTCGTTGTGGCTTGCTGCCACCTGTCGCTATAGCGCTGCAGTCTGTCCTTGTGTCTGCGTGTCTGATTGTTGTGTCTGTGTATTGTACATGTTTTCTTAACATGTGTTCCTGTGCTTTGTATGTTTTTTATATTGTTCACAAATGCAGCAAAATGCACATTAACAAATTAAGGCACAATGTGATCTTAATTTAGTCTAAGTTTATATTAGCATTATTATCTCTAATTGTATTGTTCTGCATGCCTCTGTGGTGCATGGTAATATAGTTTGAAGGTATATTAAATAATGTATTCACATCAGTATTACATCCTTTTATTATTGTTTCTACATGCAAAGTTATGCTCCCATAAGTTTGTAATTTTAATTTTGTATCTTTTTGTGCACTTATCGTATAACATCTCCCTAGGAACCACAGATGAAAAATAGTCTTTTGGCTAACTGTGGTAGCTTTGCAGTCATACTTCTTATTATTGGTGTGTGCTATCCCTGTCAAGCAAACAAATAATATATGTAAGTTTATTTTAAGAAGTTGGAGAATCTTTCTAATTCATAAAGAAAAACTTGATAATTCAGTTGATTCTACACATTCAAAATCAACATGTTTTGAGATGCATGGACAGTTTTAGTCACGTATGAACTCTAATCTGAAAAAAGACCAAAGGAATTAGGTAGTGGGGTAATATAATAACTGCCACTGGGATATAATGGCACAGAAAGTATAAAGTTTATGCATAAAAGTAGTAATACAGTTCAAGTATATTCAATTTGTACTTTAAAAAAGATAAAAAGTTTACTAACTCTTACTCATATTCCACCCTTGCATATAATTAAGTGTAACCTTTAGCTCCCTGTTGCTGTTGTTTATTATAATTAAAGTTCTTTGGTGTATTTTTTTTCTAAGACATGTTTCCTTCTCTGGTCATTTCTGCAGCATCAAAACATGAATTTTGGTTTTTCCTTCATGTTTAATTTGCTTCTGGTTTATTTAATTTAGCAAAGTTACTCAAATAATACAGAATTACACTCCTCAGTTTGGAAAGTGTGACGCCTCCCACAGAACACAATGTCTCTTGTCATGCATTTATAAATGGCACTTCTCCTCTGTGGTGGTTCTGCAGCACAAGACAGCAGATGGCAGTATACCATCTTGAAAGCCTATGTATTGCATGCAAGTTGTCACACAGGCATATCCTAAAACATGCTACAAGCTCCTCAGCGTGTTGAAGCTGTCCCACGGCTCTGGGAAGCAAGCTCTCTGCACATTTATCTACTGAAATAATGGGAGATGTAGAAAAATAAAGGATGAAGGCATAATTTTAAGGCATTATTTTATTTTTCATTTCATGAGACAAATGATGTTTAGCAAATAGACTATAATGGAACTACAAAGTAATATAAGGAAATTGGGAAGAGAGAAGACAACCATATTTTTGTGGGTTTTTAGCTGTACAGTTGCAGAAAGAATTATTAAACCACCCTGTTTTCTTCAATTTTGTGTTCATTTTAATTCCTGGTGCAACTTGTGTGACAAATTTAATGATAACAACAAAAGCAGCTCATAAGAGTTTAATTTCTGAGCTGATATCTATCCATTTTCTATGGTTTTCTTGATAATAACCAAAATCACATAAAGTGCTCTGCATAAATGAGTACACCCCAACAGATTTGTCACAACACCTTTAGTTTTCTTTGAGAATCAACATTTTCTATGGAATGCTGTGCAACATATTATGTTCTCAGTTAAGAAAATGTTCTATAAAACTCAATTTTGTCCAATGTTTTTGAAACTGCTTATGTTTATTGAGCTATTGATTAAAATCTTACTTTTCAAAGGGATGTATTCATTTATGCTGAGCACTGTAAGTTCTTACATCAATATCTATGGCATTGTACTACCAACAACAGTGCTTTTAGACATTCTATATTTTCTTTTCTGTCTGTTTTTGTCACATGATACACACAGGAGTTAGTATTTGATTGCATAACCATTGTTTTTGGTGACTTTTAATGGTCTAATAATTTTTTCCTCGACTGTAAGTCACCCAGAGTGTATGAGGTGGTTGGTATCTGTCAGATAATTACTCCACTGCCCAAATTTCTGATGGTGAGTCAATGAAGCAAATAATTAAACTTTGAGTTACCAAGTGCCCCTCTGCAAATCCTGTTGAGATTCATGTAAATGTGTACTTGTTTTTTTAAAAACTTCCACTACATTACACACACTATTTCTCTGCCTACTTGTCTGATCCATCCTGTATTATTGTAGATATTGATGAGACTATGCCTCCCACAGCCTGCTTATTTATCTCTGCTTGGCCAGTCAATGCAGTCAGACGGTGCTTTTCTCCTTCTCAATTAGTAAGTCCAGTTTGGCTAATTTAGTCTGTTGAAGACACTATAAGGACGCTTCATGTAATTTTATGCCGACGGACAGTCGATGTTGAGACCCTATAAATTGTGTTTAAGTGGATTAATAGTGTGCTGAGCCTGTGTGAGCAAAGTGGTGCTGGAAGTAGTGGCTCTCTATGCAGTAGGATAATTAAATAGGCTGGTCTGCAATGGCTCTTATTTAGGAGCCTTGTTTACATTTGTGCTAAAGGCCATCAAATTTTAGGGAACTGAAATTTAAAAGCATTATAAGTACAAGTTCATTTTACACCCAAATTTGTTGTAGTTTAGTTTAGTTTATTTCAAGTTTATGCACTTCATGTACAGTGGCAATTCATATACATGCACAATAATCAATAC